>WAAF01019136.1:0-37572 GCA_013400475.1 Tricholaema leucomelas | reverse complement strand
AGAGCCTCCTTTTCTCCAGACTGAACAGCCTATATACCATCACTCTCCTTCTGAAGCTAAGTAAGAAAACCTGAATCTGAGTAAGAAAACCTACTTTATGTTCGTGCATTAGAACAGTGAGCTATACATTTCTTGTACACTCCCCAGTTGAATTCCCACTCATAAAAAGGCACTCAAAATCTGCTCTCCTTGGGAAAGCATCATATATAACACCCAATTATTACAGTTTTTTTAAAAAGGAACTTAATGCTTGAAGCAAATACATAAATATATTAGAATTAACAATTCCATTAAAATCCATACAAAGTCTGTGGCATTGTCGACCTACATTTCCAGCAATTAAGAAAATAATAAAATTAGCATCAATTTCAATTAATTTTACCCTAGTTTCCCACATATAACACAAGCCCAATTATTTTGGGATTCTTTGAAGTAGGAGAAAGCACATTATCCAGGGGGGAAAAATACACAGTACAGCTGCCACATGCAGAAACAGTGAACTTACTTGGTTATATAACAAAGCTTATGGCAAAAGCTAAGATACTAAAATCACTTACATTAGATTTCTAAGTTCACTTTTATCTTTAAAGATCTGCTCTCATCCTTTGGGATACTTGGAGAAAAAAAAAAGACATCTGCTGTATATCAATATTATCCTTATTTGTAAACTAGCTTGTAATTATGTTTTTGGAAACTAGACACAACCAAATTTTCTTCAGGTCTTTAAAAACATCTTGAAGTCGTATTCTGCAAGTAAATTCAAGCCAAGGAACAAATGAAGTAAAACAAATTACAACAGAAATGGAAAAGGCAGTCTAGACAGTACTCCATGGCCCTCTCCTACAAGTATGGGTCCCTTCCATGGCCTTCAGTCCTCCCAGAGATAAAGTGGTCCATCACAGAACTCCCTCAGAGTAACAACCTTCTTCAGCATCAAAATGAGGTCTTTCTCAGGATGTAGACAGGAGTCTTCAGCACTGCTGTTCTCCAAGGGCTTGGAAGAGCTCAACCTACCCTTTTGCTAAGGTCCAAAGGACAACAGCTGCTCCACTGTGCCTCTCCTGCTCCTTTCCCATTGACCTGAATGCGTGTATTTCTTTCTCACATCATAGAATCATAGAATCATAGAATCAACCAGGTTGGAAGAGATCTCCAAGATCANCTCACCAGCTTTGTTGCCCTTCTCTGGACACATTCCAGCACCTCAACATCTCTCTTGAATTGAGGAGCCCAGAACTGGACACACTACTTAAGGTGTGGCCTGACCAGTGTTGAGTACAGGGGCAGAATAACCTCCCTTGTCCTACTGGCCACACTATTCCTGATCCAGGCCAGGATGCTATTGGCTCTCTTGGCCACCTGGGCACACTGCTGGCTCATGTTCAGCTACTATCCACCAGTACCCCCAGGTCTCTTTCTTCCTGGCTGCTCTCCAGCCACTCTGTCCCCAGCCTGTAGCGCTGCTTGGGGTTGTTGTGGCCAAAGTGTAGAACCCTGCACTTGGCCTTGTTAAATCGCATCCCCTTGGCCTCTGCCCATCCAGGCAGCCTGTCTAGGTCCCTCTGCATGACTCTCCTACCCTCCAATAGATTGACACCTGCTCCTAGCTTGGTGTCATCTGCAAACTTGCTGATGATGGACTCAATCTCCTAGTCCAGACGATCAATAAAGATGACTTGAGTCAGTACCAGCTGCAGGTGGAAAAAAGCAAAAATGAGCAAGCATTGAAACAGGTAAAGTGATTTATCTTCTGTTCATTGGTAAATGGTTGGTAGTAGAAAGATTATGAATAACATCCTATCACAACCGAAGCACATATCTGTACTTAATATTTTTGAAGAATACTTTCTGATATAAAACTGTTTCCAGAACTGTATGCATGTCTGAGTACATGAAAAGTGAAGTTCAAAATGCATTTGCCTTTTTCCAAATAATCCAAAATGATAATTTCTTTCAGCACATATAGATAACTGCATTTGAATTAGTCTCCCTTTTTAAATTGTTAGTTTTATAAGCAACAAAGAGAAATATAGTCTACTACATTACGATTAGTCTGATCAGATAAGAGGCATGTACTTCACATGCAATGATTTGTGATCTAGAAATGCCAGTTTATTACCTAAATATAAGAAGTAGGATGGATAGTTCAAATATAATTGTTGAGATTAAATGATTTCCATAGAGTAAATCTTTATCTGGAAGGAAATAGAGGAAATTTGAAGATTAGTTTTATGTATCTGTATTATTGCAAACAGGAAACAAATAAGGAAGCTTAACAGTTAAAGTCAAACATAATACTCAATATCACTTAATAAGGAAAAAAACAGGGAAAGATTTGGAAAAGATGAATCACAGGACCACAGGATCACAGGATGTTAGGGGTTGGAAGGGACCCAAGGAGATCATTGAGTCCAACCCCTCTGCCAGAGCAGGACAATACTATCTAACACAGATCACAGAGGAACACAGCCAGATAGGCCTTGAAAGTCTCCAGAGAAGGAGACTCCACAACCTCTCTGGAAAGCCTATTCCAGTGCTCTGTGACCTTACCCTTACAGTAAAGAAATTCCCCCTCGTATTGTGGCGGAACCTCTTTTGCTGCAATTTACACCCATTGCTCCTTGTCCTATCACAGGGAACAAGTGAGCAGAGCCTGTCCCCCAGCTCCTGGTCAGCCTTCAGATACTTATAAACATTTATCAAATCCCCTCTCAGTCTTCTCTTCTCCAGACTAAAAAGCCCCAGGTCCCTCAGCCTCTCCTCATAAGCCATGCCCTCCAGTCCCCTAATCATCCTCCTAGCCCTCTGCTGGACCCTCTCCAGTAGATCCATGTCCCTCTTAAACTGGGGAGCCCAAAACTGAACACAGTATTCAAGATGAGGTCTCACCAGGGCAGAGTAGATGGAGAGGAGAACCTCCCTTGATCTCCCTTTTATAAAAAAAATGAGAGGAAAAAGGACAGCTACCCTGCCTTGCTCTTCTACAGCTTCTATTTAGAAAAGCACTCTGAGAGCTAAAAATGAATCAGCTATTTGTTTTTTTCCATTATAAAACGCCTGCAAGACAAATCAATACCATGCTAATGGCAGCGGATGAAAAGACTGCAAATATCTCATGCATTCTTTCTATCATCTCAATAGACAATAGTTTGTGTTTTGCATTAGGCAGTTCAGGTGCTGTGGCAGTATCTTCATGATTACTTTGTTCAGGAAGTCACATTTCAGACTGACCGATTTTGAAGCTTGGTTGCAAGCATAAAAATAGCATATAAAACAAGAGTTCCATCAATGCCTATCTGAACAGACAGACTCCAAGGTTTTTAAGTCCATCTCAACAACCTACCTACTCAAAATGCTCCTTGAACCTTGAACAATATAAATAAACCTAGTGAAAAAAGGATTGAATGCAATTCTAGAGGGAAAGAGAAAAGTTGTCTGTGAGGAAGCCTCTGAACGTCTCAGATAGCTAAGGTAAAACAAAATCATTCACTTAGTGATGTACTTTCATATCGTAGCCTGTGGTGCTGTAAGAGCTAAGGGGTGAAAAATGCATACCTCATCTGCTTAAAAAATCTGGTCTTTAGATATGATTTTGAAGTTCTTCCCAGAGAGAGTGATTGGCATTGGAATGGGCTGCCCAGGGAGGTGGTGGAGTCACCGTCCCTGGAGGGGTTCAAGAAAAGACAGGCAGAGGCACTAAGAGCCATGGTCTAGTTGATTGGCTAGGGCTGGGTGCTAGGTCGGACTGGATGATCTTGGAGGTCTCTTCCAACCTGGTTGATTCTATTCTGTTCTAACCATTTCTAGAATGCTTTAACTGTTGAAATATGTTTGACTGGAAAATCTATCTGCATGAAAAATAAAACATTTCAGCAACATGTGGGGACATAGAGAAAAATGTTAGTTTAGGTCAATTTTTAGTCCTATTTATTCTCTACTAATTCTTATCTATGAATTCCATTAAAACATGAAAACTGAGTTTTAAAATTGTCAGAAAATAAATTTATGGGTTTTTTTATTAAACTCGTAGCAAGATGAGTTTTAGAAGTCATTTTCTAAGAAGGTAAAAACAGTCAAGTACACCTTCATCAAACTGGAGTAATAATTAACATCTTTCATATATTATTTTGATATTTAGTTTTGATCTTTCTTAAGTTATAAAAAACTAATTTACACTCACAATTATTATTTTTTTTTCTTTTTAGTAATAAAACATATTTCAAATGACCTTACTGAAATGTGTCCAGAGAAGGACGACAAAGCTGGTGAGAGGCCTGGAACACAAACCCTATGCAAATAGGCTGTGGGAGCTGAGTTGTTTAGCCTGGAGAAGAGGAGGCTCAGGAGTGACCTCATTGCTGTCTACAACTACCTGAAAGGAGGCTGTAGCAAGGTGAGAGTCGGTGTCTTCTGCCAGGCAACCAGCAACAGAACAAGGGGACACAGTCTCAAGCTGTTCCAGGGGAGTATGGGCTGGATATTAGGAGGAAGTTCTTCAGAGAGAGTGATTTGCCATTGGAATGGGCTGCCCAGGGAGGTGGTGGAGTCACCATCCCTGGAGGTGCTCAAGAAAAGACTGGATGTGGCACTTAGCACTATGGTCTAGTTGACTGGATAGGGCTGGGTGCTAGGTTGGACTGGATGATTTTGGAGGTCTCTTCCAACCTGGTTGATTCTATGATTCTATGATTCTGTGTAATATTGTTTGTTCATTTCCTTTTTTGTAAGTCTTATTTATTTCCTCCTTTTCCTGGAAGGTTAAAAAAAAATGGAAAGTTGAAATAGAGGAAAGAAGAAAAATTCTTCCAGTAAACAGTCTTTTGAACTATTTTTAATACTAAATCACAAAGCTAAACCAAATAAATTTAATGTTAAAAAAATCTGTGTGAAGCTATCACAATATAAAACTACATCACCTAAATTCAATTTAAGCATACTTTAGGAATGTATGCTGCCAAAAGCAAATCACAGGAGGGGTTAGAATGTGAGCTAACCCTCCTGCTACATCCACCTTAAACTTGAAAAATGATGCAGGGCATATCTTAATTAAATATTCTGCATAATTATAATAATTTAGAGGTTAGCATTCATATCTAGTTGATGATATGCTTGAATTCTTACCTGACATGATGTGGACTTTGTCACAGGTTGATATAACAGGTTAAGAAACAGCTGTGAGTGAATCTGGTGGGAGGATATTCATCCCCTTTTTTGAAAGCAGGTCACTGTTCAAGTACAAATGTGAGGCCCCAGGTGTGAAAAGGAGTGGGACAACAGTAAAAAGGTTAATAGTCTTTTGAGACAACAGCAAAAAGGTTAATAGTCTTTTGAAAGCATGTATTTCTCACAGTTGATTGGGAAAGCCTAGACTGCTATCCTAGGTTAGACAATTAATTACATCTGGAAAACTTCATGTGATGCTATATCTCATTTGAATTCTTCCTAAGAAGAATTTAACTTGTAGCTAGTGTATAAAAATGTCTGTGTCAGGAGACCATCTACTATTACTGCATTCTATCTCATTCACTTTCTTGCAATAAGCTGATTTTGGTAGTATATTGGGTGTGGATAAGAGTTAATTTTCTTCACAGCAACCTATAAGGTGCTGAGTGTTGGGTTTGTGATCACAACAGTCTTGATAATGCAAAGATGTTTTAGCTATTGCTGAGAAGTGCTTACACAAAGTCAGGGCATTGTGGCCAGTAGGACAAGGGAGTTTATTCTGCCCCTGTACTCACCACTGGTCAGGCCACATCTTGAGTACTGTGTCCAGTTCTGGGCCGCTTAATTCAAGAGAGATGTTGAGATACTGAAGGTAAGTGTCCAGAGAAGGGTGATGAAGCTGGTGAGAGGCCTGCAACACAGCCCTGTGAGGAGAGGCTGAGAGAGCTGGGGTTGTTTAGCCTGGAGAAGAGGAGGCTCAGGGTGACCTCATTGCTATCTAAAACTACCTGAAGGGAGGTTGTAGCCAGGTGGGGTTGATCTCTTCTCCCAGGCAGCCAACAACAGAACATGGGGACACAGTCTCAAGTTGTGTCAGGGGAGGTCTAGGCTGGATGTTAGAAGGAAGTTCTTCCCAGAGAGAGTGATTGGCATTGGAATGGGCTGCCCAGGGAGGTGGTGGAATGGCCGTGGTGGAGATGTTCAAGAAGAGACTGGCTAAGGCACTTAGTGCCATGGTGTAGTTGATTGGATAGGGCTGGGTGATAGGTTGGACTGGATGATCTTGGAGGTCTCTTCCAACCTGGTTGATTCTATGATTCCTCTTACACTGCGTTGTGGAGGGGAAATTAATTAATGCAAGATGATATTTTCCAAAATTACTATTGTTTATTAATGTTGCTATTCAGAACTCTCGACACCCCCGACCACTAATTTTGATAATATTTTGTTTCTTACATGGTCATGGAAACATTCTATGGGTAATATCTAGATCTAGTAAGAACCAGCAAAATACATAAAAATTTAATTGAACTGGAAGAGAAGATTCCCACAGTCAACTTGGACTTCAGCAAGGCCTTTGACACTCCCCCACAGCAAACTGCTGGCTAAGCTGTCAGCCCACGGCTTGGATGGCAACACTCTGTGCTGGGTGAGGAACTGGCTGGAGGGCCGAGCCCAGAGAGTGGTGGTGAATGGTGCCACATCCAGCTGGCGGCCAGTCACTAGTGGTGTCCCTCAGGGATCAGTGCTGGGCCCCATCCTCTTTAACATCTTCATAGATGATCTGGATGAGGGCATCGAGTCAGTCATCAGCAAGTTTGCAGATGACACCAAGCTGGGGGCAGATGTGGCTGGGCTGGAGGGCAGAAGGGCTCTGCAGCGGGACCTTGACCACCTGGACAGATGGGCAGAGTCCAAGGGGATGGCATTCAATGGCTCCAAGTGCCAGGGGCTGCACTTTGGCCACAACAACCCCATGCAGAGATACAGGCTGGGGTCGGAGTGGCTGGAGAGCAGCCAGACAGAGAGGGATCTGGGGGTGCTGATTGATACCCGCCTGAACATGAGCCAGCAGTGTGCCCAGGTGGCCAAGAGAGCCAATGGCATCCTGGCCTGCATCAGGAATGGTGTGGCCAGCAGGAGCAGGGAGGTCATTCTGCCCCTGTACTCTGCACTGGTTAGACCACACCTTGAGTACTGTGTTCAGTTCTGGGCCCCCCAGTTTAGAAGGGACATTGAGATGCTTGAGCGTGTCCAGAGAAGGGCAACGAGGCTGGTGAGAGGCCTCGAGCACAGCCCTACGAGGAGAGGCTGAGGGAGCTGGGATTGTTTAGCCTGGAGAAGAGGAGGCTCAGGGGAGACCTTATTGCTGTCTACAACTACCTGAGGGGTGGTTGTGGCCAGGAGGAGGTTGCTCTCTTCTCTCAGGCAGCCAGCACCAGAACAAGAGGACACAGCCTCAAGCTGCGCCAGGGGAAATTTAGGCTTGAGGTGAGGAGAAAGTTCTTCACTGAGAGAGTCATTGGCTACTGGAATGGGCTGCCCAGGGAGGTGGTGGAGTCGCCGTCCCTGGAGCTGTTCAAGGCAGGATTGGACGTGGCACTTGGTGCCATGGTCTAGCCTTGAGCTCTGTGGTGAAGGGTTGGACTTGATGATCTGTGAGGTCTCTTCCAACCCTGATGATACTGTGATACTGTGTAATACTGTGAAATGCCACTTATGGTCAATGTGCCGCTTGCCCAGTAGATGGACTCAAGGAGCTCTTCGTGCTCATGGCTGAAGGCAATGGAGAATTACAAAGAGGCATTTAAGCATTTACTCACAAATTATTATTACTCGACTCACGGGTATTAGCCACAGTCCAGGCAGTGCCCAAACACTTTCAGGGGACTCTGTCTTGTCAGACGTTGAGACTTAATTCTTCCTGGCTTCTGGGGAAAGGATGCAGACAATCTCTGACCTTGTCTCCTGGCTTCTTCTGGACATTCTGAATATATGTCCAGGTCTGCTAAGCTGGACTTTGAGGTGTAAAGGCAGGATTTTGTGCAGTCTCAGCACGATGTCATGCTGACCACACAGGCTGATCGCATGCAGACATCCAGGGTCTGCTCCTGGTAACTCGCGGCAGTGGAGTTTACCAGCAAACAATAAGGCAGTGTGGAACAGCAGCAGGCAACGGCAGAGCACAGCTGAGCACAGAAGAGACAGCAGGGAAGCAAAGCAGGTTATTTACCTGCGTATCTCCTTTTATCAATGTGGGCCGAGATTAATTGCCCTTTGGACACATAATAGCCAATCAGGATGGCAGTTAGCCAAACCTTACCATATTAGGCAAAGCCATAAGCTCACTTTTCCCTAATTTGGGAAAAGCACAGGCCTTGCACTAGGCAGGCACAAGCTTAGTATGTAGGTTGTTTACCACAGGACCCTGGGCAGGCCAAACTCAGTGGCTACAGATTCTTTTGTGTCCTTTTCCTGTGCTGGCCTCTGGTGAAGCAGAAAAACATGCCTAGGCAAGGCAGGACATGTATAAGCCTATTTTGTGCCTATCAGGCCTATCAACACACTGCTTGCCAGTAAGAAGGCTGAAGATATAACATAGGTTGAGTGGACACAGATGATATCAACTGAAAAAAATTATAGCCCATAGCACATGATGACATGCTCAGCAATAATTTGAAGGTCTTCAGCAGGTGTCATCAAAATTGATGCCATTTTGCATGCTCTCATGTAGCATCTATTATGTAGCTGCAAATACACACTAAAGAAATGTCTTTAGAATGAATTTCATTACCTCTGTGCAAACAGTGCATGTCTAACTTAGAGGCAAAGGCCTCCTTCGAAATGCATTCTTATCTTAAAAATAAATAAGTAAATACATAAATGGGTATCTTATGAAGAACTACACCTTTAAATTACTTCTGTTCTTTCTCTTGAACTATTTTTAATATGATTACCAAAGGATTGCCATGAAAAGAGCTGAAGGCTATAATTAATATTGTTCTCTTTCTCTTGGATAAAACATTTAAATACAGTGCATTATTTCTTAGATCTCCCTGCAGACAAAGTCATACCAATTCTTATTTTAGAAACAAGTTTCCTGCCCAATTCCCCTCCTTATAATTTCTAACAGCATGTTCTTCTGCAGCTCCCAAATGTTCAGAAGTCCTTTCAGAATAACAATGAAATGGAAGACATGAAGATTGCAATCATGTTAACATTTTTCCCTGCATTAATTTTCTACAGTTTATGATTAATAATTATTTCCTGATTCTTCTTGTACTGATTTAAAGCATCAAAATTGGCCTGCAGAGGTTTCCAGAGATTTTCTGTACAAAAGCATTAGCTCTCTAAGGATAGGGAGTCAAATTAACTAATCAGCTAGCAACTCAAAGTATGTGGGGGGTTTTATTATTATTGTTATTATTTCATTTTATTACTATTTTAATGTTTTATTATTATTATTTTTGCACAGTTAAAGTCAAGAAGACATCCTCTGGTCAAGGATGATCAGAGGGCTGGAGCACCTCTCCTATAACGACAGACTGAAAGAGTTGGGGCTGTTCAGCCTGCAGAAAAGGAGGCTCCTAGGAGACCTTATTTTGGCCTTCCATGATCTGAAGCTTGGAAGGGACTTTTTAGGCTATCAGGGAGTGACAGGACTAGGGGGAATGGAGCAAAGCTGGAAGTTGATGCGTTCAGACTGGACATGAGGAGGAAGCTGTTCATCATGAGAGTGGTGAGAGCCTGGAACGGGTTGCCCAGTGAGGCAGTTAAGACCCTATTCCTGGAGGTGTTTAAGGGCAGGCTGGATGAGGCTCTGGCCAGCCTGATCTAGGGTAGGGTCTCCCTGTGTTTACATTTCAAAATAGCTCTGTCATACATCACATAAACAGAAGGCTTAGTATTCCTTGTTGGAAACTTATAGACTAGTACTTCTTTTCATCTTATGCTTACAGTGTATTGGAGTCCAAAGCTTGTTAATTCAGTCAATTTCAGTTATGAATATACAATAGTTTAGATGGTCTAGTACAGTGCACTTCACAAAATCAAATTTCTTAACATTTTTTTTAGACTGAATGAATTACACCTCATTTCAGATTTTTTTTTTCTTGCTACTGCAAATTTACACAGAAGCAAATTTGAAGAACATGGTATTGAAAATTACATACAGTATGAAAATTGTGTTTTCAATACCTTATATACCTGAACAAAACACCATATAGTGAAAATACTGGAAAACAATCAGGCAGTTTTAAGAAGCTAATGGGCTCTTCAGACATTAATTGCTATACTCTTGAAAGGTCTTTCCCACTGTGTTCTATTATTCACCTCTGCAAATGAATATGTTAACTAATCTTATCATAGAATCATAGAATCAACCAGGTTGGAAGAGACCTCCAAGATCATCTAGTCCAACCTAGCACCCAGCCCTATCCAGTCAACTACACCACGGCACTAAATATCTCATACAGGCTTTTCTTGAACACCTGCAGGGATGGAGATTCCACCACCTCCCTGGGCAGCCCATTCCAATGGCAAATCATTCTCTCAGTGAAGAACTTTCTCCTAACACAGCCTAGACCTCCCCTGGCACAACTTGAGACTGTGTCCCCTTTGTTTTGTTGCTGGTTGCCTGGCAGAAGAGACCAACCCCACCTGGCTACAGCCTCCCTTCAGGTAGTTGCAGACAGCAACGAGGTCACCCCTGAGCCTCCTCTTCTCCAGGCTAAACAACCCCAGCTCCCTCAGCCTCTCCTCATAGGTTTTGTGTTCCAGGCCTTTCAGCAGCTTTATCTTGTACAGCCTTAACAAGTTTTGGCATAAGCAGAGTCATCTTAGAATTAGTCATGCACGACTGTCATGACTTTATTTTATTTTGTTGTATTTTTTAGTTCAAGAAATAAAGATTTTATGCTGCATTTTTTTTCCATTAATGCTTTATTAACATCCTTGCGAAATGAAACAAGTGAAAAATAAAACTGTAATTAAAAAGCAGGACAAGGCTGACATTTTCAGGAAACAGGCCTTGTACATGAACAAATTCCAATCTCTCAGTGATTAGTTTGATATAAATATTTTCCTAGACAGTCGAAATAAACAACATCATTACAATTCAATTTCTTCTTCAGCGTCCTATTATACATTTCTAGATTAACATTCTTAGAGCGTTAGTTGAAATTCCTCATTGATATGCCTAGGCACTCTGACCTTGTGATGTTAATCTGAACACAAACATCTATCTCTGCCTTGTCACTGTTGTAGCTTGTGTCTTATGAACAAGGTCCTTAAATGGGCGGGTATCCATCACTTTGCTGCCATTGGCCTGAGTTGATTTATGGATGACAACTAGAGGCAACAGTTATTTTGATCAGTTTAATGTTTCATAAAATGGACCAAGAAATTTCATAGTACTCCTGTGCTCTGGTAGCTACAACTGTTCAATATTTCTCAGTACAATTTCTCATACTGTGGAATAATACTGATGTTCACTTCTTTCCTCTTTTTCTATTGCTTAAGGCTTGTATTCGCTGTTTAGATGCCATGTGGTAGCTATATACATGAAAGAGAAAAGAATCCAAAGTAAAATGCAAAGATTCCTTAAGAAAGCTGCAGGTAAATTTGATTCATATTGTTATATTACGGGAACTGTGCATTTTTAGCAGTTTTGTAACACTGTGCAGCGAAGCAGAAGGATGAAATCCTTTAAGGTTTTCACAAAAACCATGTGCTAGTTTGAAGCTAGCTAGAATGTTTTGATGAGAAGGACCAGATTACAGGCTATGAAAACAATGGTGATGTCTACTTCACTCATAGGCTTGCTCATAGGCAACCACCCTTCCACCTCCTTTACACCCCTCTACCTTATCCCAGACATTGCCTTATGTTCAAGGTGAGTTTGGAGAATTGGTCAGGGGGGTTAGAAAGCAGAAGGATTAGTTATACATACAGCAGTTTAAGGAAAAGTGTGCAGGCAGCCAGAGACACACAGCAACTGTATTATCTAAGTTTGTATTCTTGATTTTATACATCTCAGCAAGCCTATGAGGGAAGTAGACATCACCATTGTGTCCTTTTCACAGCCTATAATCTAATTCCTCTCACTAAAATATCCTAGTTAGCCTCAAACTAGCACACTATATAACCTATATAGGGAATTTTCATTTGCATGTTATATATTTAATTTCTTTTATTTTATGTTTATTTTGCATTTATGTATTTCATTTGCATTCTTTATATTTTAGTTGGTCAGAGTTATTACATGTGCACTATGAACTAATCATTTGAACTCATCTGAGAAGCAAGAAGTGAATTTCTTCTCCCTTCTGAAGGGAGCCTACAGGAAGGCTGGGGAGGGACTATTGACAAGGTCTAGTAATGTCAGGATGAGGGGGAATGGGTTTAAACTGGAGGAGGGGAGATTTAGACTGGGTGTTAGGAGGAAGTTCTTTACAGTGAGGGTGGTAAGACACTGGAACAGGTTGCCCAGGGAGGTTGTGGATGCTTCCTCCCTGGAGGCATTTAAAGCCAGGCTGGATGAGGCCTTGAGCAAGCTGCTCTAGTGGGAGGTGTCCCTGCCTATGTCAGGGGGTTGGAGCTGGATGATCCTTGAGGTCCCTTCCAACCTAAACCATTCTATGATTCTTCACAGTGATATTATTTTTGCTACATTTATAGGTATATTTTTGATTTTGTTGTTATAACAGTTTATATGTTGAAATATGAAGATTCAACAAAGAGCTTTTGAGAGCTTCCAATGCTCATTAAAGAATCATTTAAAAGAAATAAGGGAAGATCATGTATATTCATTTCAGTGCCTTGTGGCTTGTTTACTTTTCCGCAGAGTCAAGCCGACATATGCAAATGTCCGTCTTACATTCTGTTACAGGTTTCCCAGAGGTCTACTATTTCTAAAGATTAGCAAATTTAATGTTTTATTCCTCAAAAGATAATGAAACCAACTTTCTCTAAACCCCCATTGTTTTGAAGAAAAAAAGCAACCTAAGAACCTAAAGAAGCAGAAGCAACTTTTAATTTCGGTGTATAACAGTAACTCTGCATTTTGCTTTTCTTGTTCGTAGTCTTATAGGCAGCTATAATTTTCTCCTAGTAGTTAATTTGCTTTACATTTCACATGCTGAGGAGCATTTTTCTCTCAGTAGTTAAGCAGTGTATATTATGAAAAAAAAAAAATTAATCTGGTTTTCTCTATACATTTTTCTTCTATATTTTGGATTAGAAAAGGTGAATCACCTGGCCCCAAACTTTCTGCTCAAAGTTTGTCCACTGAGAAAAGTTTCTCAGTGCCTTACACACTTAAGTACTGAAATTCCCAAAGGATGAATAGTCCACAGTGTATCTGGACAACCTGTTTCAGCATTTGACCACTCTCATTGTAATTTTTTTTCTCCTTATATTGAGGTGAAATTTCTATTGTTCCAAGCTGTTCCTGTTACTTTTTGTCCTGTTTCTTTGTAAAAATAGGGATGTGCTGGTTTGAGGCTAATTGGAATCTTCTAATGAGAGAAATGGGATCATTGACTGTGAAAAGAAAATAATGATGTCTGTATCATTCATTGGTTTGCTGAGTGGGATAAAAAGCCAAAACACAAACAATGGGGTTCTCTTCTCTCCCAGGATGTTGTCCTGTTCACTTCTCTCTGTCTGGACTCTGAGTCGCTTGATCATCTTTTCTTCTAACCCCCACCTGCTCTAACACCTCATCTCTAATTTCAGCAACTAATTACATAAACGATGGATCTCTGTTTTGTTTATGTGTGGGTTTCTCAGAAGGAGTTGGAAACGGGGTGGGGGGGTGGGTGTTCAGGTAGCCTTGAACACTTCTGGGTAACTTGCTTTTGTCTGGGAGTTCTGTATTATTTCTAACTTGTATATAGTTGTCCATACTTGTACATATATATGCTTGTAAATTTTGCAGTGCTCTAAATATAGCTTCAGCTTACTTCCAAAACCATCTGAGTTAGTCTGAGTAATTTCAAGTAGAAGTGGGTGTGCTAGTTTGAGCCTAGCTAGAATGTTTTGGTGGGAAGAATTAGATTACAGGCAGTGAAAAGGAAACAACGGTGATGTCTACTTCACTCATAGGCTTGCTGAGATGTATAAGAACAAGAACATAAATAGAGATAACAGAGTCACTCTGTCTCTCTGGGGCTCAACCTCTCTCTCTAACCTTACCTGCCATGTGTGTGACTAATCCATCTGCTTCTTAAACCCCCTGGCCAACCTTCCAAAAACCCTTAAACATAAGGCAAGATCTAGGGTAAGGTAGAGGGGTGGGAGGAAGGTGGAAGGGTGGTTGGGAGCCCCTCCTGGGGACTCAGGTTTCTGGGAAGGCTGTTGTGCTTCTGTATATTTGTATATTTCTGTATATATTGTAAATACCTGCTTGTATATTGTGCTGGGCTGTAAATATAAAGCTTCATTCAATTTTCAGAGCCGCCAAGTCTAGTCTGGGTGATTGCCTTAAGTGTGAATGAATCTTTATATTTACAGCTTAGCACAATATAGAAGCAGGTATTTACAACAGATACAACTAGAGACAGAAATATACAAGTTAAAAAGTACTATGGAAACACAACAGCCCTCCCAGAAACCAAAGTCCCTAGGAGGGGCTCTCAATCACCCTTCCACCTTCTTCCCACCCCTCTACCTTACCCCAGACTTTGCCTTGCATTTGAGGTGAGTTTGGAGGGTCAGCCAGGGGAGTTGGGAAACAAATGGATTAGTCAGGCAGGTTAGAGAGAGAAGTGCAACCCAAAAAGCCCAGAGAGAGACTCTGTTATCTGTATTTATGTTCTTGTTCTTATACATCTCAGCAAGCCTATGAGTGAAGTAGACATCACCATTGTTTCCTTTTCACAGCCTATAATCTGATTCTTCTCACCAAAACATTCTAGCTAGGCTCAAACCAGCACACCTTTCCACCACTCTCTCCCTGAGCAGCTGTTACTTTGGGGAGACAGAGATGGCAGGTAATTGTAGGGGAGTCATCTGTAGGTAAACAATATTTAAGCAGGTCCACACTAGTTTAATTTCCTTATCATTATTTAATCAGCATAATTTTAATTTGTGAGTTTTTGTTGTTATTTTGGAAGGGTTTTACTGTCTCCTTATTTTAAAGGATCATTATATAAAAATAACTTGACTGATCCTTACTCTGCCTCACCATAGACTCTTCCTGAAAATGTTGTAACATTGCATTTATTTGTTTGCTACCACTGCAGAAGGTCCAACATTACTCTGATCAGTATTTGAATGCAGGTATCATCAGGAATCCCAAGTAAGAGCTCTCCTAGCGTCTTCCAGGAGAAGTAAATACTGCCTTTAATATGTTTGTGCTTCCTTCAGTCCAGGATACATAGACTGGAAGCATGCTTCATGTAGCCACCAGAGGTATTCAGAAATATGTAATCTAGATGAATTGGAAAGACAAATAATATTTAGTTCAGAGGATGAAGGATGATGTGCTCGATAACAGTATTTATCCTTTATTCATCACAGAGACAGTGCAGATAATTAAATTATGCTAAAGCTAACTGTAAGAGGCAGTAAAGTTACATTAAATTGATCCCACTATCATCGCCTGAAACAGTAGATAAGAATCAAGAAAAAGAACATTTGATTGCAGAGAAAATCCTACTTTATGCAAATACCTCAGGTCTATTAACTTATCTGGTAGATAGACAAGTTTTAAGACAAGTTTTAAGACAAGCTTCTTCTGGTTGTTTTGGTTTGGTTGTTTTTTCTGTGGGGGGATTGTTGTTTACTTGGGGTTTATTTGTTTGCTTGTGTTTAGTTGGTTTGTTGCTCTATTTCTTATTTGTTTGTTTGTTTGTTTGAAGAGATAGCAAGATGTTAAGAAATAAACATACTAGATGCTGTGTTCTGGCTTAAGTCAGCCCTCTCACAAACAAGCCTCCCACACACACGTTGGGAGGGAAAGTAACGCAAGAAGTCGTGGGTTGAGATAAAGAGAGTTTAATGAAATGGTACAACGTACAGCTCGTTCTCCTTTCCTCCCCCCTCTGCCCTGTGTCAAGAGGACAAACATGTAAGCAGTAGGCTTGTTTTGGGACCTCCAGAGGCTTGTATTTAGGCCTATGGATGGTGGAGGCATTCGAGGGGGGAGGATTGGAGCACTGGGGGTTATAGATTTAGTTTTGGCTGAGGGAAAATTCAAGGGGTTTCTCCATGGCTGTTGTATCTACTTCTGTAATTTCTTTTCTGTGTCTCTCCAAATACAATTCTGTGTTTTTTCTGCAANATTAACTTATCTGGTAGATAGACAAGTTTTAAAGGAGTTAAGCTTCTTCTGGTTGTTTTGGTTTGGTTTGTTGTAGCTGTTGTTTTTTCTTTGGGGGGATTGTTGTTTACTTGGGGTTTGTTTGTTTGCTTGTGTTTAGTTGGTTTGTTGCTCTATTTCTTGTTTGTTTGTTTGAAGAGATAGCAAGATATTAAGAAATAAACATACTAGATGCTGTGTTCTGGCTTAAGTCAGCCCTCTCACAAACAAGCCTCCCACACACACGTTGGGAGGGAAAGTAACGCAAGAAGTCGTGGGTTGAGATAAAGAGAGTTTAATGAAATGGTACAACGTACAGCTCGTTCTCCTTTCCTCCCCCCTCTGCCCTGTGTCAAGAGGACAAACATGTAAGCAGTAGGCTTGTTTTGGGACCTCCAGAGGCTTGTATTTAGGCCTATGGATGGTGGAGGCATTCGAGGGGGGAGGATTGGAGCACTGGGGGTTATAGATTTAGTTTTGGCTGAGGGAAAATTCAAGGGGTTTCTCCATGGCTGTTGTATCTACTTCTGTAATTTCTTTTCTGTGTCTCTCCAAATACAATTCTGTGTTTTTTCTGCAATCCAAGAGCTTCATTTCTGTTGGCTCTCTTTAAAAACCACGGCAACTGATTTTTTATATACACACAAAATAACTGCTTATGTATTTTACATACAGAACATTCTTAACTTGTTCACACCCCTACCCCATTGATCTTATTGAGAGAAACAAACAAACAAACAAATGAATTTCTCAGAAGTTGGTTTTGTCCCCTCTAAGACAGATTTTGTGCATTGCCATTTGAGAAACTGGTGTGCAAAGTTGCAGAGAAAGCTCAACTGAAGTAATTTAGAGACAACAATTACTTCCAGATTATTGTTATTGTAGCTCTTACCACACACCATGAAGCAGAAAATAAGAGTCTGTGGCTCATAGAAAACTTCAAAGCTATTCTGAGATTCCCCACAGTGAGGGGTGTGTGTATGTGTCACCTCATTGACAACATTAGTAGACAAATAATAGCAATCATCTAAGCATGGTTTAGGAAATAATGGTAACTTTAAAGGGTCATTTTTATGCATAAATGAATGTTAGGCACACCTACGATAAGTGTTTTGTCTATATTCTAGTTAAGGCTATAGGTTCACAATGCCTTTGTACTTTCAGATGAAGGCATTTGTGTAAGGACTGGAATCATTTTTGTACCTTGCTGTCCTGGAAGGCTAATAGGCCTACTAGATGTCCTGGCTTGCACCACCCTTCTGCTGATGGAGGAAGCAAGGGCAGGAGGAAAACAAAGGCTTGGACCATTATGTCCCCTCCCAAAGTGATAAGCAGGTACCCACAGGTGTTTAGGTACTTGCTGGTGTCTTGCCTAAATGAGGGTAAGCAAGCCCTGGTTTCACCTAATGTGATCAGTTTTGCAAATGCAGTTTTGATTGGTCAGTCTCTGTGACCAAAGGAGCCATTGCACTCAGGAGAATAATATGAATTGAGCTAAGTTGCAAGCAGTTGTGCTGCCTCTGTCTGCCTCTGCCTGCCTCTGCCTCACTGCCTGACACAAAACTAAAAATCTGGATTTAGAGTAACCAGTCAATGACCTAGTTTAAGTAATTTTTGAATTAATATAGCACAAACCCAAGTATTTGTTTAAACAATGCCTATGAGAAGCTTCCCTTATACCAGAAAAGAAGATGGATCCAGGGCTGGCCAAGGCTGAGCCAAACAATGACTGTAGTAGCATCTCTGTGACAGCATATTTAAGTAGAGGGGGAAAAACCTTCTGTATAACAGCATCAAGAGGGAGAAGAGTAAGAAGCTCAGAATGGGAAGAAGAGCAAGATGGAAGAAAATTGTTTTAAGTTTATTTCTCATTATCTCATTCTGATTTTATTTGTAATAAATTAAATTCACTCAAAACTTTATCTGTTTTACCCATAAGGACAATTACTAAATAATCTCTCCTTCTACATGTCCTTATCTCAATCTGTCAATCTTGTTATATTTTCTCTCCCCTTTCCTCCTGAGGAGGAGGAGTGATAGAGTGACTTTAAATGGAACCTGGCATCTGGCCAGGATTAACCGTGGTGAAATGTGAAATGTTTTCTTATTCAGTTTAAGTCATGACTGGGCAAAATTGTACATTGAGTTAAAAAAAGGGCAAGATCTTAAGCATACAATTGTTACACTCTTGACATTGTCCTAAATCTATTCCGAGAAGAGCTGGTAACTGTGTTGTCACAGATTTCAAATGAGATTCTACCAAGAATCTTCCAAACACATTCAACCAAGAGAAAGGCAGGAAGAGGAAACATTACTGAAAAGCACTAACTTTTCATCATTCTTTTTTTTTTCTGAGCTTCACAAGCAGCAACTTTTGCTTCAAACACCTGTGTGGCTTAGCATTGTCTCAGTCATGAAAACCAGAGGCAGATCCGAGGAAATATATCTACAAAGTTATACAGGTATCTAATGATACTTTTGCTTCCTAAAGCTTAAATGAAATCATCTTGTCTTTAGTTATTTAAACGTTGAGATCTCTAAAGGCTTTAAGCACCAAAAGGCTAATATTTGCAGTCTGAAAAGCTACTTAAAGAATTGCAAAGGCCAAATTCAACCAGCTAAGGCCTCTGTGCTTTGTCTGTCCATCTTCACCCTTAATGGGGCAGACTCTCCAGACTTCCTAGCTCACCATAGCAAGGCTAGACCCTTCTCCAGAGAAGGGATGGACACAGGATATGTCTTATTAACTAAAACACTGAGAATGGATTCAGCAGTGAAGAATAGGAATCTAGTGAATAATAATAATAATAATTAGTGTTAGAACTGTTTATTTCTCATTTGCAAATGGAGATGTCTCCATTGACTGTCTCTATAAGTACAATTCATTCTTAAACATTTATCTATTTAACTTCTAAATGCTTATACATGAGCCTTTAAAGATTTTTAAAACAACATTTTGAAAGCACTTGAGTTGTTGTCACTGAAGAATTTATTTTTTTCCCTCTGTTATGATTAAAGACTTAAAAACATGAGCCATACTTGTACAATAGTAGCACTACACTACTCTCTTAGCACATGACAAATACTGGTAGCTTGTGTAAATGCATATATGAGAACAGTTTTGCAGTTTAGCTGACATGTGGCAAGATGAGAAAGATACAAGGTGAATAGAGGTTTACAAGATCAAATACTTCACACAGAACTGTGACTAGATGAAACTAGACTATATTGTTAGGAACATTTGTCATACAATATCAACATTTATCTATCTATCTATCTATCTATCTATCATAGAATCATAGAATGGTTTAGGTTGGAAGGGACCTCAAGGATCATCCAGCTCCAACCCCCCGCCATAGGCAGGGACACCTCCCACTAGAGCAGGCTGCTCAAGGCCTCATCCAGCCTGGCTTTAAACACCTCCAGGGAGGAAGCAGCCACAACCTCCCTGGGCAACCCGTTCCAGTGTCTTACCACCCTCACTGGAAAGAACTTCCTCCTAACATCCAGTCGGAATCTCCCCTCTTTCAGCTTAAACCCATTCCCCCTTGTCCTAACATTACTAGACCGTGTAAATAGTCCCTCCCCAGCTTTCCTGTAGGGTCCCTTCAGATACTGCAAAGCCACTCTAAGGTCTCCTCGAAGCCTTCTCTTCTCCAGGCTGCAGAGCCCCAACTCTCTCAGCCTGTCCTCATAGCAGAGGTGCTCCAGCCCTCTGATCATCTTCGTGGCTCTCCTTTGGACCCGCTCCAGCAGTTCCATGTCCTTCTTGTATTGGGGGCTCCAGAACTGCACACAGTACTCCAGGTGGGGTCTGACGAGAGCAGAGTAAAGGGGGAGAATCACCTCCCTTGCCCTGCTGGCCACACTTCTCTTGATGCAGCCTAGCACTCGGTTGGCTGTCTGGGCTGCATGTGCACACTGCCGGCTCATGTTGAGCTTCTCGTCGACCCAGACCCCCAGGTCCTTCTCCTCAGGGCTGCTCTCCAGCCATTCATCACCCAGCCTGTATCTGTGCCTGGGATTGCACCGACCCAGGTGCAGGACCTTACACTTGGCCTTGTTAAACGTCATGAGGTTGGCCTGGGCCCACCTCTCCAGCCTATCCAGGTCCCTCTGAATGGCATCCCTGCCCTCCAGCAAGTCAGCTGTGCCACACAGCTTGGTGTCATCTGCAAACTTGCTGAGGGTGCACTCTGTCCATATCACTGACAAAGATGTTAAAGAGCACATCATAGAGTTTATCAAATAATAAGTCAATATATGATATATGAATTCCACCAAAATTATTTACCACTTGTAAAAGAGATGTGGCCACTGAAAATAACAAGTTCATCATAAATATATCATAAACAAAAGAATCATAAAGTCATTATCTAACCTATGAAGTAACATTTAAAGCAAAGTTTTAGTTGTACACTTTGTATTCTAAATGTTCCTCACCTGCCAGAGAACTTTAATGTAAAGCTGAGCTCTCTGGTATGGTTCTAAGACATCCAGACTTCAGCTTAATGTGTTCTTCTTAGTGTCTGTTCCCAAACCCAGCACTCCCACCTGGCTTTGTTTGCTTTGTTAAAATGAGAGGCTATGTGTTTATATTAATAAGATTTTTAGCTTGAGGTTATGAAATTGATCATTTTTAATATGTTTCCCTATACTTAGAAGCTTTTCCTCTACAGTAATCCAAAAATTGTCCATGTGAATGGAGAGAGAAACACAGCAGACGATTTTGGACATGATTAAGGTATTACTGAGGTTTCAATCTAACTTTCCTGATTTACCCAAAGTCCAGTCTACATATGCATATTTTGATTGGCTATAAAACTTGGCAATGCAGTTGCAGCTGGGTCAGAGGAAAATGTATTAAATATTTTTATGTTATTTTCTCAGGTTCTAGAAGTGGAAATTTAAATATTTGCTTTTGTTCTTATTGTATAGAAAACATAAATATATAATAAATACTCCTTGCTTTATCAGTACTGGAAGAATTACTTATAGTCACACATAAGTCAATGTCAAAACAGTGCTGACTTTGAAGGAATACTGCTGTGCCACAGCTAAGCTTGCAACCACTTGAACGAGTCCTTGGGCAGGTCAAGGAAAGCAAACCAAAGCAGATGTTCTCTAAATTGCTCTGCAAAATTATGTGCTGATTTAAATGAATGAAGATGACATTATCAGTTTTGCAATTGTTTTATTCACTGTACTTAAGTGATGTAACATGTAATATACTGAGATGCTAATAAAACACGTACTGAGTAGGAATTATATTAACAGATTTAGGTTTACTTCATAAAAAAACTGTAAGTGATTGTGGTGGTTTGGGTATTCTCTGTCCCCCCACACTTTTAGAAATCACCCAGACTAGACTCAGCCGGCTCTGGAAATATGACTGAAGCTTGTATTTACAGCTGGCACAATATACAAGCAGATATTTACAGTATATACAGTTATAGACAGAAATATACAAGGTTAAAGGTAATACAGAAACACAACAGCCCTCCCAGAAACCTGAGTCCCCCGGAGGGGCTCTCAACCACCCCCTCACCTTCCCCCTACCCCTCTCAACCTTACCCCAGTCCCAAGGAAGAATGGAGGTCTGGCCAAGAGGATTAAGAAGCAAAGGTGAATCAGCAAAGCAAATGGAGGGTGAGGTTAGAAAGCAAGATGGAGTTCAGCCAGCAGCCCCGAGCTCCCCAGCAAGCAAAGAGTGAGGAGCAAAGCCGAGAGCAAAGTGACTTTACCTATGTTTTCCTTTCCTTTTTTACACATTGCAGCAAGACCATGAGTGAAGTAGACATCACCATTGTTTTCATTTCACAGCCTATGATCTAGTCCTTCTCACCAAAACATTCTAGCTAGCTTCAAACTAGCACAGTGATGTGAGGGCTAAAATTCTAATAATTTCAAACCAGGTATTTTAGAAATTTTCACATGTGCTCCTACTAAAATTACTTCCTCCTCAACATCTTTCTCCATAAAATAACCAAGCAGTCTTCTCTATTGAATATAGCTAGTCATACCTTTATTGAATTAATTAGATGTTTGTGAACAGCAGTTCTTTAGGGAAAAGCATGTTAATTTTGGGATGATAGTTATTTACTTTTGTTCTCTGTTTATGTACTTGGTGGATGACAACAAATACTCCATTCCGCATTATCTCACCAGCTCAGCTTGCAGGAGAGCATTTTGATAAGGTAAACCAACAATGGAACCAAGCTTAAATTAAGATTTTGAGTATAATGAAATTCAATATTCACAGCTTTCTGTTCTTCAGTTGAGACCTTGCAGTCACTATAATACAATGGGACACAGAGAAATTACACACTCTAAAATACCCAATATTGTCACTGAATTGCTTTTGAAACCAAGAAAGCAAAAACAACAGTGATACTGAACTAACATGAGATATTATGTTTATCTTTAATAAAAATGCTTTAAAAGATCTTCCTTTTGGTACTACAGATAACATTAAACTTGAAGATCACAAGATTTCTTAACGTTGTTAAGAAAATGTGTCCAGAGAAGGGCGACAAAGCTGGTGAAAGGCCTTGAACACAGCCCTGTGAGGAGGGGCTGAAGGAGCTGGGGTTGTTTAGCCGGGAGAAGAGGAGGCTCAGGGTTGACCTCGTTGTTGTCTACTACTGCCTGAAGAGAGGCTGCAGCCAGGTAGGGGATGGTGTCTTCTCCCAGGCAACCAGCAACAGAACAAGGGGACACAGCCTCAGGTTGTGGCTGGGAGAGGTATAGATTTGAGATTACTTCTTCAGAGAGAGAGTGATTTGCCATTGGAATGGGCTGCCCAGGGAGGTGGTGGAGTCACCGTCCCTGGAGGTGTTCAAGAAAAGACTGGATGGGGCACTTAGTGCCATGGTCTAGTTGACTGGATAGGACTGGGTGCTAGGTTGGACTGGATGATCTTGGAGGTCTCTTCCGATTCTATGATTCTATGAATCTCATGTAATCTTCCCTTCAAGAACCTATGCTCCCATAGGAGTGAAATATCTGATGCAGACCGACACATGATGGTGTGTATATAGTATCCAACAATTAATTTTTAGCATGAGGGAGTTGTTTGTCTTATATGGCTAAGGTTCCTTATGATTTTGTTTATTAATTTATGGCTTTGAAGATGCAAATTTGTATTTTGCATAGGGATGAATTATTTCTAATCATATGGCCTTCTCCCTTCAGTCCTAGAACAATGAAAACAGGCAGAGGTCCTCCATGCAGAGGTCTTTAGGGACAAAATCCTCACACCTAAAACATATTTATGAATGTGTTTACATATTAATATTTATATGTACGTATACAACTGAGAGGATGATCCACAAATCCCTAGTTTTCTCCTTCAGTGCACGGATTTGAGGCTCAAAGGCTTTGACACTGAATTTGCCCTGTCATCATTTCAAGCTGAAGTAAATGGTGCTTATACTTATGAAAGGACCTTCTCCATACTTAATCCACTAAAAAGTCTTAATTTGCAGACAAGATCAAATTTAATACACTTTGTGAGTGCTAAATTTAACATAAAGCAACACAAGCAAAATTACTGTGAATATTCTAAAATACATCTGGAAAACCTTGATAGAATAAACAAATATATTGATACAGTTAAATATATACCTGGTGCAAGCACATAAACCCACTTTTAACCATTTTTGCCTTGCTACTATTTATATTCAGAGAATTGCTGTAGAGCTTATCATTGACACAATGTAGAACCTTTTTTTTCCTTTACTACGCTGATGAGCAGCAGTCTTCTACCTCTAGATGGAAATGGGAAGGTTTACAAAGTCAGTACATGTTTTTGTATATAGGTAATAATACATATCTTCTGTTTTGTTTGATGCATCACTCTCATAAGTTACAAAAGGAGGGGCTGAAGGATGAACACTTCTGACATCTTGTTTAGTAGTTGAATCACAGAATTTCTCAGATTGGAAAAGACCTTCAAGGTCATTGAGTCCAATCATTGGTTTGGCACTGACAAGTCCTTGACTAAACCAAATCCCTCAGCACAACATCTAATCACTAGGAATTGCTATGGTTGGAAAGGACCACCAGGATCAGCCAGTCCAACCTTCATCCCAGCATCATTCATCACTAGAGCATATCCTCAAGCGCCACTTCCACTCTTCCTTTAAACACTTCTAGGGATGGCAACTCCACCACCTCCCTGGGCAGCCTGTTCCAGTGCCTGACCACTCGCTCAGTAAAAAACTTCTTCCAAACATCCAACCTAAACCTCCCCTGACGCAACTTGAGGCCATTTCCTCCTGTCCTATCATTAGTAATTTGGGAGACGAGACCAGAAGATTTCACACAGAATATATCACAGTATCACACAGTATCACAGTATCACCAAGGTTGGAAGAGACCTCATAGATCATCAAGTCCAACCCGTTACCACAGAGCTCAAGGCTAGACCATGGCACCAAGTGCCACGTCCAATCCTGCCTTGAGGTAGCTATCTTTTCTCACACTAATTTCATTTTTATGTAGACTGAATACTTGCAACAGAACATGAAGATTAGGTCTCACAAATTGTATTAAAGGCAGAAAAAATAGTTTACCAGTCTCTAAGCAACAGTCTGACATGCCTCTGAAGATGTTGCTGCATACATTGCAGGGCATTTTTTCAGGCACAGAAAGAACAGACCAAAGTAGTTGGAAGTTAAAACTGAAAAACAGAAATCAGGAATCTCAGGACCTGTCATTAAGTTACAGATACTGAAGTCCAACCCTTTACCACAGAGCTCAAGGCTAGACCATGGCACCAAGTGCCACATCCAATCTTGCCTTGAACAGCTCCAGGGACGGCGACTCCACCACCTCCCTGGGCAGCCCATTCCAGTAGCCAATGACTCTCTCAGTGAAGAACTTTCTCCTCACCTCGAGCCTAAACACTAGTTGAATAATCCATGAGTATTCTGTAGGAGGAAGAAAAGAATATATATTTAAAGAAAACTCTTCTTTTCCCTCCCACAAACTTCTTTTACTGTATACTTTTTAAAAGCTTCTGACTTGAATTCAGTTTTCCAGTGTGATGAACAAAGAAATACAGTAGAGCAGTGCTAATAGATTTGTATTTTATAAAAAACAATTGCTTATACAAAAATGCCACATCACTTCCTTCCTCATTTCATTTCTTCATTTTGTGTCCAGGGAAATAATCTAATTCACAAAGTTATCCAAAACCTTGCCACTTCTTTTATTTTTGAAACTCTGTTTTCCAGACACTCATGCCAGTCCTCACTCTGAGTAACATACCTGCTGTTACCAAGAGTTTGTCAGTGGCAGCTTAGTTTTTTTTCAAACTGCTCTTACATTCTAAATTAGAATGTTTTCACAGTGGCATAAAAACATTCCATTGTGAGATTTAATTCAGAGTTATTCAGTTCTTACGTTATATTCCAATTAGTTTTCTTTACCTTTATTGCTGAACGTCCAGAAATTTCATTGTCCTCTAATTAAGGGTCTCTTCTGTGTGTATACATTTATTCTTTATGGGACATTGGAAAGGTAAAACAAACTATTGAAAAGTAAAAATACCTTACTTTCTAAAATAGTCCAGTTTAAGTACTGAGAGGTCTGACTATTACCTCCTGTGCAGAAGAGAAAAGCCAGGCCCATAAAGCCTAATCTACATAATCTGTTGATTTCTATTTTAGAAGTACACTTTATACTTTCATAGAATCATAGAATCAACCAGGTTGGAAGAAACCTCCAAGATTATCCAGTCCAACCTGTCACCCAGCCCTAGCCAATCAACTAGACCATGGCACCAAGTGCCTCATCCAGTCTTTTCTTGAACATCTCCAGATACCAATCTACCACCCAGCCCTATCCAATCAACTAGACCGTGGCACTAAGTGCCTCATCCAATCTTTTCTTGAACACCTCCAGGGACCTCAACAGAAACCCTGCTGTACAAGCTAAAATTTCTCTTCCACAAAGCAAGGATAACTATCAAGGAAATTGATCTCAAGAGTTTGGTCTTGTATGAAACATCAGTCAACCAGCAAGGCAGGTTTCCTGAATATGAAACAAGATCATTTCAACCTGGCCAATAATGATGCAAAAGATTGTAACCTGAAATGCAATAGACTGCTTCACCTGAATGACTTTGCTGTTTTAGAACAGGATTGAATAACATAGTTTTCCTTGGTGTGAAGTACAGTAAAAATACATAATTCTATGCATTTTTCTTTCACCTGTCTTCACATTGAGAACATGTGAGAACATGGGCAAAATAAGATTGCCATTGGAATGGGCTGCCCAGGGAGGTGGTGGAGTCACCATTCCTGGAGGTGGTCAGGAAAAGACTGGATGAGGCATTTAGTGCCATGGTCTAGATGACTGGATAGGGCTAGAGTGATAGGTTGGACTGGATGATCTTGGAGGTCTCTTCCAACCTGGTTGATTCTATGATTCTATGATTATGGAGACTCATCTAACTTGTAATTTTACATGATCATGATTGTGTGTTTTCATTGTGTTGGTTGGTGTTTCTCCTCTACTGCTCAGCAAAATATGTTTTGACTATAGTCTCTGAGCACTTGTTTCAGTGATCAATACATAGAAAAAAAATAAAACAAAAACTTTGAAAAGGTTTCTATAATGTTTTGTTTCATTTCATACATTAAAGATTAGAGTTCAGTATAAGAAACCCAATTCTAATAATTTTCAAAGTCTAACTATTTTCAAAGTCTTAGAAAAAAATAATTGGGATCCTTTAGCTGCCATTGACAAACCAATTCTATGTAAATAAGAAGAGAAAAAAGAGATACATGAATATTTATTTTCCAAAGGATTACAGATAAAATGCTGTCTATCATAAATGTAGCAGATGGTTGCTGCTATTTGGAAAAGACATTTCTTAATGACATGAGATTTTATTTACAAACATATGTATAGAGAAATTATCTTCATTAGGATAAAGTTTGTGCATTTCTTTGCTGTATTATTGAACTGAAACAGGTTACCTAATTAGACTCTTTTTCTACCTGCCCCATAGGCAGATAAACAGTAATTATTTGAAAAAAGAAAAAAAACCCTTGCAGTTACCTCTGTTCTGCAGCTCCAATCACAGATCAACAAATCTTTTTCCAGACCTCCCATAAAGATTTCAAAAGTACCTGATGAATCATGGAAAGGAATAGTGCAACCTTGGTCTCTCTGAGCAGCTCTCTGCAGCATGAACCTCCATTTGGAAGCGGAATTAATGACTGGTATGGAGAATGAGCCTTTATCACTATTCATCTCAGAAATTTAAATAACAAGTCCTTGACACTTTTATTTAGGTCACACTACTGTCTCACAGACAGCTAAAGATAAGGAGGTACATGAGCAAATTTCCACATAAAGAGGATTCTCTTGAAGTAGCTGAAAAAACAGATGCTCNCCTCTCCTCGTAGGGCTGTGCTCGAGGCCTCTCCCCAGCCTCGTTGCCCTTCTCTGGACACGCTCAAGCATCTCAATGTCCCTCTTAAACTGGGGGGCCCAGAACTGAACACAGTACTCGAGGTGTGGTCTAACCAGTGCAGAGTACAGGGGCAGAATGACCTCCCTGCTCCTGCTGGCCACACCATTCCTGATGCAGGCCAGGGTGCCATTGGCTCTCTTGGCCACCTGGGCACACTGCTGGCTCATGTTCAGGCAAGTATCAATCAGCATCCCCAGATCCCTTTCTGTCTGGCTGCTCTCCAGCCACTCTGACCCCAGCCTATATCTCTGCATGGGGTTGTTGTGGCCAAAGTGCAGCACTTGGCACTTGGAGCCATTGAACTAGTGACAGAATTCTATGATGTCTAGGACAAGAAGGAATTGAACACCTCAGAGGTGTACTATTTATCAGAGAAAAAAAAAAAAAGCTTTTTTTTTTAAACAGAAGTTGTGAAGATAACATATTTTGTTAACAACAGGTTCCTTGTCTCTGCAGAAGTTCAAATCATCTCATGATTTTAGCTTTCAAGCAACTGGTTAAAACATCAAAAACCCCCATTAATACACTGTTGTGGAGGCAGGGAATTAATGCGGCTGAGTCAGGAATTTATAGAAAAATAGAGTTATTTTATTTTCCCAATTCCCAAAACTATATATAGAAATTAATTTAGTTTTAATTAGCAGATTCAGTTAGGTTGAGAAGATCTATAAGGATACCATAGGTAGATTTGACTATTTTGGAAGTCAGAAGTTGGAAAAGGCTAAGCTATTAAATATAGCATCCTCCATTATTGATCAAGATGAGCCAAAGTTACTCACAGGTGAGTCAGCCTGGCTGAAAGGAAGGGCAGTCCAGATGCCTGTCACCTCACTGTCTTTCAGAAGCCTCCGAGGATCGTTAAGGACTATAAAGCCTGCATAAAAGGTGCTTAAGGTGGAAGCCGTCCAAAGCAGAGACAGCCCTGTCCCTCAGGAGCTTGTCCTTCGGAGTGCCAGCAGCTCTTTCTGCAGAAGCTATCCAGGCGGGGAAGAACTCTAAGGTGGGAACCCCAAGGCAGGAAGTCCCCCCAATATTTATACTATTCCTGGACAAAGAGCCGAGTTACTACTTCCTAGGTGCGAAGACCACAGCCAATCCCCAGCCCGATTCCAGCGCGGGCCCTGCATGGGGCACCCCTGGTGCCGGAAGGGTGCCCTGCTCCCCCCCGCTTCATGCCTGCAGGGCAGGGTGGGGAACAGGTCTTTTTGCGCCTTTTTTTCCTCCCATTCAAAACAGAGAGGGAGAGGAATTTTGGGGTATACAGGACTCCAGGACATACACAAATGAACAAACAATGCAAAAAATGCCTCACCATTTCAGATCACAAAATTTCAGGAATGGGATCCAACACCAAAATGTATATGCAGGGAACTTTTTATTTATACTGAATTGCAACTTTAAAAGTTTCTTTTAGGTTGCAATCTAAACACAAAACCGCTTCCCCTCTTAGCAGTGTATTCACATCTATTAAAAATTAATTTGTACACATCCACAAGGTTATTTGCATATATTACCAACTATTGGTAATGTGGAAAAGGGATGGATATTATTGATAAAGTACATGATTCTATTTAGTAATATTTTTAATATCAGATTTATCTTCATTAAGAGACAAACAAAATCTTAATGGTATTTTAGGTTGAAAGAGAAATATTATGTCTAATATGCACATAACAGAATTCTACCATTATTCATGGTGAATATTTACTTTTTAGGCTATCAGGGAGTGACAGGACTAGGGAGAATGTAGCAAAGGTGGAGGTGGGTAGGTTCAGAGTGGACATGAGGAGGAAGTTCTTCACCATGAGAGTGATGAGACCCTGGAATGGGTTGCCCAGGGAGGTGGTTGAGGCATCATCCCTGAAGGTGTTTAAGGCCAGGCTGGATGAGGCTGTGGGCAGCCTGATGCAGGGTAGGGTGTCCCTGCCTATGGAATGGCAGTTGGAACTAAATAATCCTTGTAGTCCCTTCCAACTCTGACTGATTCCATGATTCTATGAAAATATATATTTACAATTATTTACAATTCAGAAGAACACAAAGATGTCCTTGAATTGCTCCTTCACCCCTCTGAACAAGGGAGCAGAGGAATAGCTTTTCCCTCAGAGAGAAATCAGAAAAAAAAAACCCACTGTTGTTTCCTACTTAAACCATAACAGGGGTCTCAGCCAAGGTCAGTGAAGCCATGCATAGGCATGAGCCAGCAGCAACCAGAGCAGAGCAGAGAAAAGAAAGAAAGAAGAGTTTGTGCAGCACACTGTGATGGTTTGGGTGTTCCCCACCCCCCCACACTTAAGAAAATCACCCAGACTAGACTCAGCCAATTTGGAAATTGAATGAGGCTTTATATTTACATCTTAGCACAATATATAAGCAGAGATTTGCAATATATATAGAAATATATAAGTTAAAAAGGTAATATAGAAGCACAACAGCCCTCCCAGAAACTAGAATCCCCAGGAGGGGTTCTCAACAACCCTTCCATCTTCTTCCCACCCCTATACCTTATCCCAGACTTTGCCTTATGTTCAAGGTGAGTTTGGAGAATCAGCTGGGGGAGTTAGGAAGCAGATGGATTATCACACAGACAGCAGGTTAGACAGAGAAGTGCATGCAGCCAGAGCCAGAGAACAACTGTGTTATCTGAGTTTTTGTTCTTGTTCTTATACATCTCTGCAAGCTTATGAGTACAGTAGACATCACCATTGTTTCCATTTCACAGCCTATCATCTAATTCCTCTCACTAAAATATCCCAGCTAGGCTCAAACTAGCACACACACTACATAAAATTAATCCAGTTGAAGGGTATAGACCCATCTATTATTTTTATTTTATATCAAATAACCTATTTTATTTATTTTTTTACTCTTTTTTCTATTCAATGTCTTTGGAACTTTCCTATTTCTCGTTTATAATTTAGAATCAGGCTAGAGGGTTAGCTCTAAACCACACACACTAGTGAAGGAAGGGCAGATAGAACAGCAGATCAGTAGCACTGAATTTTTCAACACTGTAACAAATGTGATGTATAAAATAGTAAACAATTCAGCTTATTCATATTCTGTAAAAAAAACCCAAACAACAAAACAACAAACCACTACATATGTCTTATATTTCTTTAATGTCACTAATGCATGCTAAAATCATAAACACACTGTAACTTTTATTACATGTAATTCAACTTGCTCTGTCAGTATATTAATTGCAACTTTGACCTTGGCATCCATCCACTTTGAAATATGTCTGTGCCATTTTCACAGATTCAGAGAATCAGTCAGGGTTGGAAGGGACCACAAGGATTATCTAGTTCCAACTCCCCTGCCATGAGCAGGGACACCCTACCCTAGATCAGGCTGCCCACAGACTCATCCAGCCTGGCCTTAAACACCTCCAGCAATGGGGCCTCAACCACCTCCCTGGGCAGTCTATTTCAGGCTCTCATCACTCTCATGCTGAACAACTTCCTTCTCATGTCCAGCCTGAACCTACCCATCTCCAGCTTTTCTCCATTATCCCTAGTCCTGTCACTCCCTGATAGCCTAAAAAGTCCCCCCTGTAGGCCCCCTTCAGATACCGGAAAGCCACAATACGGTCACCTGGGAGCCTCCTCTTCTCCAGACTAAACAGCCCCAACTCTTTCAGTCTGTCCTCATAGCAGAGGTGCTGCAGCCCTCTGATCATCCTCATAACCCAGCATCTCCACATCCTTCTTGTAACAGGGGCTCCAGAACTGGATGCAGTACCCCAGGTGGAGTCTCACCAGAGTGGAGTAGAGGAGGAGAATCATCTCCCTCCACCTGATGGCCACACTTCTGATGCAGCCCAGGATCTGGCTGGCCCTCTGGGCTGCAAGTGCACATTGCTGGCTCATGTTGAGCTTCTCATCCACCAGCACCCCCAAGTCCCTCTCCTCAGGGCTGCTCTCCAGCCAGTCACTGCCCAGCCTGTATTTGTGCTTGGGATTGCCTCGACCCAGATGCAGGACCTTGCACTTGGTCTTGTTGAACCTCTTGAAGTTGGCTGGTGCGCAGCTCTGCAGCCTGTCCAGGTCCCTCTGGATGGATCCCTTCCCTCCAGCGTGTCTGCTGCACCACACAGCTTGATGTTGTCAGCCAGCTTGCTGCGGCTGCACTCAATGCCTCTGTCCATGTCACTGACAAAGATGTTGAACAAGACTGGTCCTAGGACTGATCTCTGAGGGACTCTGCTTGTCATTTTCTTTCAAGAGATCTAAAAATCAGAATCTAATTGTCTTCTACACAATATTTCAAAACTTAAGTCCTAATTAAATGCTTAAGCCAATTAAAATGAGTGAGAATTTGTCTAAAACTGTCTTTTTTTTTGTGATAAACTGGTACAGAACACAATTGTGATGTTATAATATACTGTGTATATTTTCATTGCATGCATAATTTATTTCCATGAATGGAACACATGTGTGCATTTAGGGAAAAAAATAATCCTGACTAGTTACATTTAATTCTCCATTAAACATATTTGTTTTTCTTTCCCATTCTGCAAAATACTAATTTTTTTGCTTCCATGGGGAAAAAACTAACAACCAACCAAACAAACAAACAAAAAAACCACGCACAAAAAGCCCCACTAACCAAAACAAAAAATATCCCCATGTGAAGGTTTGAGTGTTACCCACCCCCTGCAGTTAGGAAAATCACCCAGACCAGACTCAGCCAATCTGGAAATTAAAGAATGAAGCTATGTGTACAGCTTAGCACAATATACAGGCAGATATTTACAATATCTACAGCTGGAGACAGAAATAGACAAGTTTAAAAGGTAATATAGAAACACAACAGCCCTCTCAGAAACCAGAGTCCCCAGGAGGGGCTCCCAACCACCCTTCTACCTTATCCCAGACTTAGCCTTACATTCAAGCTGAGTTTGGAGTGTTGGCCAGGGAGATTAGGAAGCAGATGGATTAGTTATGTAGCAAGTTAGAGAGAGAACTGCCCAGTTCTCCAGTCTGTCCAAATCTTGCTGGATCATTAGACATATTCCCTTATCTCTCTCTGCATTTTCATGTGGTGAAGAGTTTTCATGTTTTCAGTGTTATCTATTTATCTATCTGTCTTTTTTTCTATGAAAATAATTGAGACTGGAATAGACTTCTGAGATCATCAAGTCTGGCCTATGACCTAATACTACCACATGAACTAGACCATGTCATCAAGTGCCACATTCAATCTTTACTTAAACACCTCCAGGTACAGTGACTCCCTGAGCAGTCTGTTCCAGTGTCTAGTTACCCTTTCCACGAAAAAGTGCTTCCTAACATCCAACCTAAATCATAGAATCACAGAATCATAGAATCAGTCAGGTTGGAAGAGACCTCCAAGATCACCCAGTCCAAGTTAGCACCCAGCCCTTTCCAGTCAGCTAGACCATGGCACTAAGTGCCTCATCCAGTCTTTTCTTGAACACCTCCAGGAATGGCGACTCCACCACCTTCCTGGGCAGCCCATTCCAGTGGCAAATCACTCTCTATGAAGAACTTTTTCCTAACATCCAGCCTAGACCTCCTCCAGCACGACTTGAGACTGTGTCCCCTTGTTCTGTTGCTGGTTGCCTGGCAGAAGAGACCAACCCCCACCGGGCTACAGCCTCCCTTCAGGTAGTTGTAGGCAGCAATGAGATCACCCCTGAGCCTCCTCCAGGCTAAACCTCCCCTGGTGCTTCAGGCCATGACTTCTTGTCTTGTCACAAGTTGCCTGGGAGAAGAGCCCAAACTTATTTCATAATCTCTTATTAACAGAAAACAGTGTTTCTTTGTTCTATCATGTAAACCAGGAATTAGACATGTCTGGTACCTGTTGTTACCTCTGTGTTCTGTTTGGTTTTACACATACTTTGACAGAAAATAGCTAGCCAAGTTCTTTTTTCTTCCCTGATGTAAGTCTTATAATACAGAGATCTTGTAAATATAACTCATTGAGCTATGTCTGACAAATAAATGAGGCTTAATTTTTCAAGTTTTCAGGTTTTTACATAGTGAGCAACAACACTGTTTATGAGAACAGAGAAATAACAAAAGATGTCACAGTGGAGGAACACCTGAAAGAAAGACTTGAATGAAGAGGAAGTGGAAGTAAAATTTTGTTTTGTTTCCAGCTAGGACAGAATTTTCTTCCTCCTGTCTGTTACAGAGCTGTGCTTTGGATTTACAGTAGGAATAATGTTGATACCACACTGATGTTTTATTTGTTAACAAGTGGTTCTTCCACAGAGTCAAGGCCTTTTCAGTTTTTTTCACCACTTTGCCAGTGAGGAGGCTCAGGGTACACCAGAAGCTGGGAAGAAACATAGCCAGGACAGCTGACTCAAACTGGTCAAAGGGATATTCCATGCCATGTGATGTCATGCTCCACACAGAAACTCAAGGGAAAGCTGTCCAGGGGCTGCTGCTGGGGAACAGGATGGGCATTGATCTTTTAATTATTTTTATTTGCATCATTTGTTTCTCTCGTGGTTTATTTCTCTCTATTTTTGTTATTTCCCTTTTCATTATTTTTGTTATTGTCGAGGCTGAGAGACCTGAGACGATTTAGTGTGGAAAAGAGAAAACTGGAAAAGAATATTCTTAATGTTTATAAATATCTGAAGGGTGGTTGTCAAGAAGGTGATGGCCTCTCTTCGATGGTGTCTTGTGGTAGCACAAGGAGAGATGGATACAAACTAGAACACAGGGAAGTCTGTTGCTGCATATATTAATTAGTGGCGGACAAAATAACAGCGACACACAATAGCTGAAGCTGAGGCCAAAAGGCCCCAAAACCTAACAGCCATTTATTGCTATGTTCACATTCTTTTATATCCCATTCTACAAGCTGTAGTAATTCTACAAGTTACAGAATACAGCAATTTGGTAAAATATTGTTCCCAACATTCTTATAACAGCGAGGTAATAGTGAGATGTTAGCCATTTTAACACAGACTTCTTTCAGTTCTTTGTTCTAAGTTATGTCACTTCCTTGCAGATGTTATACAAGGCAAGATTACCAATTTACTATGTTTCTATCTTCTCAATCTTACTGCATCAAGGATACACAGCGATGTGCTCCAAAGATACATCATTCATCACATGTAGCTGACTCCCTTTTTTGATTCCCACAGAAGTCCATCTTAACATGAGGAAAAAAACTTTTTTACTTTAACAGAACACTAGAACAGAATGCCCAGAGGAATGGTGAAGTCTTCCTCCCTAGAGAGTTTTAAGACCTGTCTGGATGCTTTTCTGTGTGATCTGCCTGGATGCTTTTCTGTGGGACCTGCCCTATTTGATCCTGCTTTGAGAAAGGAGTTGGACCCAATGTTATTCAGTGGTCACTTCCAACCCCTACCATTCTATGACTCTCTGATTCTATGATTAGGATTTTATTTTATTTTAATTATTAAGCTATTATTATCTCAATCCATGAGATTTCCAATTTTACCCTTCCAATTCTGTCCTCCACCCCACCGAGAGAGAGGGAGTCTGTGAGCAGTTTTGTGATGCTTAGTTGCCAGCTAGTGTTGAACCATGATGGATAAAGTGTAATACTAAAAAAAACCCTTATGGTTGTAAATGTATAAATAATATAAATTGTATAAAACTCAAGACAATATAAAGGAAGTGGTTTTGCACACACACACACACAAAACTTAAATAAAACATTAATATTAATATCATGGATTTCATATCAAACTGCCTTAAAAAAAAAACAAAACAACACAGGAGGGACATGGAGCTGCTGGAGCGGGTCCAGAGGAGAGCCACGAAGATGATCAGAGGGCTGCANCAGGGGGTTGGAGCTGGATGATCCTTGAGGTCCCTTCCAACCTAAAAAGAGCAAAAATGAGGTAAAAACATACATTGGAGATGTAATGTCTAGCTTCTATTCCTACAAATAATTTTTTATGTTCATGATGCAAACTAAATGCTGTTGCACTGCTAAGCTTCACCAGTCAGTGTGCTAAGATTCAAACAGATGTTCCTGTTTTTCAGGACCATTGGTGCCCATACCCAGTGTACTTTGCCCAGAGGAATATGGCAACTAATAGTATACATCTGTAGCATTTCCTTGCAGAGAAATTGTCCATCTATGGAAGAGATCTGCTTCGGAGAACACAGACTTTTATTCAAATCTCTTTTTCCCCACAGTGCTCATCATAGATATCCCAAATACCTGTGAGTCACTCAATAATATAAATAGGATAAAATAAGTAATGGACTGACTAGCATTGTAGCTGATTTCCCAGTGACACAAAACAAATCTAAAATAAGAAAGTTTCTATGCATACATTTTTAATTACCAGCTCTTACAGCTTAAAAATGTTGAATTGCAAACAAATCAGGGATCGCCAACTTCCCTGAACCATCAGAATCAAAGAATAAAATCTTATTTATTGCTTTTGACCCAAGCATTGAAGTATTAAAAAAAAAGGTACTTATACTGGAAATAAACCCCCCTATTTTCATATGGGTCAACTACTCAGCCTAGAAAACAGAAAGTAACCCAAAAAACAACTAACTTGATTTACAACAGTGAATAGATGAAGGTGGATTCAACAGGGCAGTTATTTACTTGCGAAGTTCAGAAAAATACACAAGTTTAGGGAAAAATATGACTCTGAAAATACAATCAAAATCCATGATAGAATTCATAGGAACAAAGTATTTGTCTTTGCAACTGTGATGGTTTGGGTGTTACTCGCCCACCCACACTTTGGAAAATCACCCAGACTAGACTCAGCCAATCTGGAAATTGAATGAAGCTTTATATTTACAGCCCAGCACAATATACAAGCAGGTATTTACAGTATATACAGAAATATACAAGGTAAAAGGTAATACAGAAACACAACTCCCCTCCCAGAAACCAGAGTCCCCAGGGGGGGCTCCCAACCACTCTTCCACCTTCCTCCCACCCTCTACCTTACTCTAGATCTTGCCTTATGTTTAAGGTAGTTTGGAGGGTTGGCCAGGGGAGTTAGGAAGCAGATGGATTAGTCACACAGATGGCAGGTAAGGTTGGAGAGAGAGGCCCCTCTGAGCCCCAGAGAGACAGAGAACGACTCTGTTATCTATGTGTTCTTGTTCTTACACATCTCAGCAAGCCTATGAGTGAAGTAGACATCACCATTGTTTCCTTTTCACAGCCTGTAATCTAATTCTTCTCACCAAAACTTCAAACTAGCACAGCAACCTGTGGTATCTGGAAGATGTGGATAATCTGAACACTCTCTTGCTTGTTGCTGTTTTGCTTCTTATTATGAACTGTGATTTAGTCTTAACCTGTTAGAACATTAAGCCTCTATAATATGAGAGAGTTTTTTGAGTAGAAGTCATTAGCTTTTGCAAATTTCACTAGCAAAATTAGTGTCATCTCAATGTTTTGAAAGAGTGTACAATTCCTTCATGCCTTTTAGAACTCCTGTGCAAACCTTGTTCATGCATAATACATTTCTGTCATTTCTCAGATAAACTAAAACATAGAACTCATGGGTAGCAAACTTATTGTGTCCCAGATGTTGTACATCCCTTGTACACATATAACTTAGAACGTTTGTGTTCAGAAACAGTAAATCTAGTTATGGCTGTTTGAGGGTTCCCAAATCCCCCTTAAACAAAACCATAGGGACAGAGGCCCATGCCAGGGGGATGGACCTGCTTGTCCCAGGATATTGTAACATTGTTATTCTATTCCCTTCCCGGTATCACAACTTGAAAGATAGTATTTGACTGCCCTTCTTCCCAGTTCCTTTCCCTGCCGTCCTTGCTTCCACTTCTCCTCTCTCAGAACAGAGTGCATTCCTCTTATCTCATGGTTCATGGGGGAG
>WAAF01019135.1:0-18771 GCA_013400475.1 Tricholaema leucomelas | reverse complement strand
CTATCTGAGCAGGCCTGACCACAGGATCCTATTTATCTTTCCCTCCTGAGGTCTAACTGATCTCCACATTCCATGCCCAAGATTTACACTCTGTGTGTTTAGTCTCGAGCAACTCATCCCTTATTAACAAACCATTCCTCTGTTCCTACAATCTGCTAGAAGCCTGTAGCTAGTGGTGTTCCCTAAACGTGAGTACTGGGTTCAGTTTTGTTCAAGATCTTCATCAAAGACCTGGATGAAGGGAGAGAGTGTACTCTTAGCACATTTGTTGATGATACCAAATTAAGAGCACTGGCTCACATGTTGGAAGGGTATACTGGCATTCAGGGAGATTTGCGCAGACTGGAGATCTGTGTGAAGGGGAATTTAAAGAAGGTCCCAAGGGTGCGTGTAGAGTTCTGCACCTTGGGAGAAATAACACCATGTACCAGTGCAGAAAGGTCAAGGTAGAGGCCCCATCCCTGGAGATATTCAAGGTGATGCTTGACTGAGTTCTGGTCAACCTGATCTACTTGAGGATGTCCCTGCTTACTACAGAGGAAATTGGAATAGATACCCTTTAGAGGTCTTTTCCAACCCCCAATCATTCTATGATTCTGTTACAGCACATTATCTACAAAATGTCATTGCTTGTTCTAGCCCTGGGTCTTTCTCCAACCACTCAAATTAAGTCCTCCAAAAATAAAAATGCTGTGTCAGTGCTAAATGTTGATTAATTACTATTATTGTAAATATTGAAAGCTTGGCTTGTTGGGGGTGTTCATTGTGAGGGCCCTAATCACAAGTAAAGAGAGATCAGTGGGAAATTGCATTGGTTCATGTAGAGTGTTGTACTGCTGTACAGAAAATGCTTTATTTTTCCCCTTCCAAAAAACTTAATTGCTTTCTGTTATTTAACATCCTGTAATTGCAGTAGTTGCAAAGAAGGATTAAGAAAAAGTTATTATTTTTGGATTGGTGTGGAAAAGTGTGTTTACAAAGTGCCCTCTTTGGAAATTGTGACAACTGAAGAATTCAGAAGGAAACCCAAAGGTGACATACCACCTTGTTAGAGCTTGAGCTTCCTATATGTAAATGAATGTTAATGGAAGTTGCACATGCCTATGCTGTGAGCAGACTAGCATCTCAACTACAGCATACTACAGTGCAAATGCGGTTTATGACTTTTCAGTGTGAAATACCAATAACTTCCTATGTGTTGAACTGTAATTGAATTCCTAATGGCAAACAACAACAAAGTTTAACTTATGTCTTTGTGTTTTACAATGTTTCAATTCTGAGATCATTTGGAGAAATATGCAAAACAGAAAAGGAAAAGAGGCTTGTAGTTGAAGCAGTTATGCACCATCCCTGGGGCTGTTCAAGGCAAGGTTGGACGTGGCACTTGGTGCCATGGTCTAGCCTTGAGCTCTGTGGTAAAGAGTTGGACTTGCTGATCTGTGAGGTCTCTTCCAACCTTGGTGATACTGTGATACTGTGATAAAATAGTTTAAGAATCTTTTAATGAAACATAAAATGGTACTCTATGCACTTACTTTTGCTACTTTATTTTCCTCTGCTTGCAGTAATTTTTTTTCTCTGCCTGATGGGGAGCTCTTTTGCTGCAGATGTATCTTGACTGCAACTGCCTACAAGCAACAGTTAAAGGTGAGACCTTGCAAAACTTAGTGCAATTAGCACTGCTGATCTGTGTCAGCATGTCCTAAAACATGGTAATGTGTTGATGTCAAATTCTCAGCACTAAAATTTGTTTAAGAGTATTCACATCTTACAGAAAAAGAGTGTATTTTAGAGCATCCATTTTGAGTTTGAAAATGTCAAGCAAATAAATAAAAATAAGTAAAATCTTAGCCAAAAGCACTAACAAGAAATCTCTTAAGATCCATTATATGTACCAAAAATACAACCAAGGACATTGGAGGAGCACATGCTGAGGTGTGATGGTTTGAGTGTTACCCACCCCCCCACACTTTGGAAAATCACCCATACTAGACTCAGTGGCTCTGGAAATTGAATGAAGCTTTATATTTACAGCTTAGCACAAATACAAGCAGATATTTACAATATATACAGTTATATGCAGAAATATACTAGTTAAAAAGGTAATATNCCCCCCCACACTTTGGAAAATCACCCATACTAGACTCAGTGGCTCTGGAAATTGAATGAAGCTTTATATTTACAGCTTAGCACAAATACAAGCAGATATTTACAATATATACAGTTATATGCAGAAATATACTAGTTAAAAAGGTAATATAGAAACACAACACCTCTCCCAGAAACCTGAGTCCCCAGCAGGGGCTCTCAACCACCCTTCCACCTTTCTCCCACCCCTCTACCTTACCCAAGACTTTACCTTACATCCAAGGAAGATTGGAGGGTCAGCGAGGGAAGTTAGGAAGCAGATGGTTTAGTCACACAGATGGCAGATTAGGTTAGAGAGAGAAGTGCAGCCCACAAAGCCCAGAGAGCAATTCTGTTATCTATATTTATGTTCTTGTTCTTATACATCTCGGCAAGCCTGTGATTGTTTCCTTTTCACAGCCAGTAATCTAGTTCTTCTCACCAAAGCATTCTAGCTAGGCTCAAACTAGCACAGGAGGTTAAAAGATAAAGATGGTTTCCTTAGAATAAAGTCGGCATAGGCCAACTTAAAAAAAAAAATCTCTGTACTTGGCTTTTGTAATTTTTCACATTGAATGTAATGTTGTTAGACCTAATGTTAGACCTTGTGTATTTGGCATATAGAAGTCTAATTATGTATTAATGGGTATGCCTGTAAAGATTTTGCAGGGGAGTGTGTACTGAAATTGAAAAATGTGCATTCTCATTACCTCAAGTACTATATACTTGTAGGAAGTTGTTTCTAACACCCTTGGCAAAAACAGCCTGCATATTCTATTTCATATTTAATGCTGCTGAAAAGTGCCACTAATGAAGCACTAGTTCTCAAAAGCTGCAAACACAGTATTTCTATTTTTAGAAGTGGATCTTCATATAACTACAAGTCAAAGTGAAGAAAGAGATAGAATAACAAACTCAAGCTGCTTTGTCATCCTAACAGCTTCTGTAAACTCATGAGAAGTGCAGTGTATCTAATGCATAAAGAGAGAATGCTGTGTCTGCCTAAGGACTAAGCCTCTGACCTTGTCACCCAAGTAGTCCATCACTTCATGCAGTAGAATAGAGAATCTGCATAAAATTCCAAGCAGAAGGGAAATACTGGCTTAAAAGCTGTTCTTTTCTTCCCCACCCCACAGACACCACACACATACACACACACACCCCAGTTTATTGATATTAGGTGAGGGCTAGATCAGAGGCAATAGTACAGCTACAGACCATCAAACTGCTTTTACCAGATAACAGCAATTTTAGTGTACACCAAAAAGTAAACCCAGAAGTTTGACATCTAGGACACTTCAGAAACAGATTTAACAGTCCTTGCTGGTAATAGGCTACTGAAATTCCTATTAATGCTTGATAGTAGGTTTGAATAAGAGAAGATAATACTGGAAATTATTCATTGGTTCTTTTGATTTTAGTAGCAATGCCTCTCCACTATGAATGAGTGACACATTCCAGGTAAGTTGTTCTCATTTTCTCTCCCTTTACTCTTTCTCTTTTTGTTTTCAAGGTTATTTGATGAGAAGCTGTAGAGAGAGGAGGATGTGATGATAAAGGAAACAAGAAAAAGTTACATTTTTAGATTAATGCAAATCTTAATTAAAATAAAATGTTACACAATTTCTGCAAATGAAGTTTTCATTCCAGTGATACAGACTTATTTTTTCTGATATCTCATACTTCTCCACTCTGCAAATTTTGTTACTTCTCTTAGGACTCATGCACACTCACAAATTGAAACTAGCATCTCAGAGGGTTTATTTGACCTCCCTGTTTTATTTCATAAGAAATATTTGTTTATTTGCTTGGGTTTTTGTTTTGTTTTGTTAGTTTGTTTTCCCTCCACAAATCTGAGATTGAGTTTTCACTTGATATTTATATTTTTTTCCCTCAGTTGTTTTTTGTGGGGGTTTTTTGTTTGGTTTTTTTTTTTTTTTTTTTTTTTCATTGGACCATTTCTACTATGTTGTGCTAGTTTAAATCTAGCTTAAATTGTTCTTTATTCTTAGTAATTACTGTTGTCCAGAGTGTTGTTTTTTTTTTTCTGGATGGGATTTTGTTGTCACTTTATCATCGCTACAGGCTGCTATTAAGCACAGGCATTGATTACAGAACTGCTTGCTCTTTGCCATGTGACTTCTCTAAACTTTGTTTCTCAATATTTAATTTCAGAAATAAATATTTGTTTTATGTACACCTTCTTATCATGTGTTATATAGAGGGCTTCTTGTACAATAAATTATTTATTCCGTGCTTCACTGTACCTATATCTGCATATTTTTCTGCTTGTTAAACTTGTAGAGCCCCTTGATACTGCTCAAACCAAGGTTTTTGTTACCAGTAATTGATGCTTGAAGTACTGTGATGATGCATGATGCTTAAACATACTTTTGTCTGTGACTTCCTCAAACTGGCATAAGAAATAAAAGGATTGGTCAAATTCTGAAATGTACATTACAAAACTTAATTTGGCCCAGTATATTTACTGGGGAATGGCTTGGGGCTAAGGAGTTAGGACCTGAAAATTTAATCTGGGGACATCGCTAAGGGTATGTTTAATTTTTATCTAAGTGTTTCTCAGTTCTAATTTAAATTTCCAGAGACTCCAATAAATTTGATAGAACCAATAACAATTTTTTATAGAGTACCCTTCCCTCTTCCCCCTTCTTTCCCCCCCCAAAAAAGGGATTAGATGTAGAGAGAAAAGGTAAGCACACCCAAATAAATAAATCTTACTCGATTTGGAAGTTAAAAAGACAAGTTTAACAATAAATTAAAAAGTTATCTGAGGTAGGGAAGTTACAAAGGGTATAGGGAAGGGGAAAGAAATACAAAATGTACAAATACAACCCAATTTTGGTAGTGATGGCTTTGTCTGCCTTGTGGGTGATGGCCACATGGTAAAACAAAGAGGAACAGGATGATGATGGTGTATGCACAGAGGCAGGGAGCACAGAGAGAGAGAGAGAGAGAGAGAGAAACAGGACATCATCCTGCTTTTATGGATCTTTAGACAGGAAGAGGGAGTGGGCTAACCATCACCTGGTAGTGTTCAGACCCACTCCTGGGGAGGGGTCAAGACCACCTAGGGTCAGGTTCAAAGTTACTTCCCCTGGAGGGTTAACCCTATACAAAGTAGAAAGCTTTCTCACATAAAAACTGCATGGATTTTATTAGGCAGATCATGACAACAGCTGAGGTCAGCAGAGCTAGCAACTGAATGTCTATTGCAAGGGACTGTGATCTAATTCTTTCCCCAAGGAACAGTGGAATTACAATCTACAAGTCAATCATCTTGATTGGTATAGATAGTCTTCCAAACACAAGAGGATTTTTTTAAATACTCAGGACTAGAGGTGAGGAAGATAATTAGAAGACAAATGATCTTTGCATGTGGTCAGGATTTTTTTCTGTAGGTGCTTTGAAATCAAATGTTCCTCTAGACAGATTAAATTAATTTTATCTTGAAATTGTACTGAACCCAGGTAAATAGATGAAATATGTTATGCAAGCTTTTCCTTTAACCGTTCTCCTATTCTCTCTCTCTTTGGAGATGTTTTGTTTATGGATTAAATAGTGTAATATAGATGCATTAGAGTCTGTAAATGCAGAGCTGTCTTCTGTATATAGAAGTTGATGTCAGACAAAAGATCTGTACGTAGTGCAAAATCACACTAGCTGCTTCATTAGAAGACAGAAGTACCAAAACAAATGGCTACACAAAGCAAAGGTCTTACAGAGATAGCTTAGGAAGGAGGTAGTATGGAACACAAATGGTAGCCAAGGAGGTGTAGGTAATTACCTAAAAGCTGAACACTTCTGGCTCCTCTTGAAAAATTATGTGACCTCCTCATTCTTTTAAAAAACTTCTGTCTTTTTTGGAAGTGTGTAAACAGCACACACTCTGAAATGGATGGAAGCATTCTGGCTTCTGAGGAGACAGAAGGCCGAGCCAATACCAGTTAATATGCACTCTTTGCTGCTTATCATGTGGTCTTCTTATCTTTCTGAAGTACTAACTGTCTTAGCAAGATGTATGAAGAACTGGACTCCACTCAGGAGAGGCCATTTAAGCTGTACGAGAGGCACACATCAGCACTTGCCCTGTCAGTATCAGTGTACATCAGTGAGGCATAGCTGGTTTGCACTCTTAGTCAAACACAGACTTGGATTGATGAGGGAAGTTTGGCCACTATGGCCATGGAAGTATACAGGGTTAACCCTCCAGGGGGAGTAACCTTGAACCTGACCCTAGGTGGTCTTGACCCCTCCCCAGGGGTGGATCTGAACACCATCAGGTGATTCATGGTTAGCCCACTCCCTCTTCCTGTCTAAAGGTCTATACAACTAGGGGGACTTCCTGTTCTCTCTCTCTCTGCTCCCTGCCTCCCTGCTTACCAGCATCACCATCCTGTTCCTGGTTCTTACCACGTGACCACCATCCAAGAGACAGACAAACCCATTACCATCAAAAAAATTGGGTTGTATTTACACATTTTGCATTTGTTTTGCCTTCCCTATACCTTTGTATCTTCCCTACCTTAGATACCTTTTTAATTTTTTGTTTTTAACTTCCAAATCAGAGTGAGATTATTTATTTGTGTGTGCTTACCTTTTCTTCTCTCTCCATCTAATTCCTTTCTTTTGGGAAAGAAGGGGGAAGAGGGAAATGCACTCTATAAAATTGTTATTGGTACTATCAAATATATTTGAGTCTCTGGGAATTTAAATTAGAACTGAGATAGGAAGTAATGAGAAGCTGAGAGTTGCCCAGGATTAGACATGAAAATAGCATAGAAATGGCTCATCTTAACCCACAGCCCAAGCAGAAAGGCAGAGGAGCAGCCCAGAGGCTTGTGTGAGAGATTTCACTTGGTGCCAGCCCAGTACTAGGATGGCATGCCAAGCCTATTTTGGAAGCTGGTCAGTTCACTTGCTGAGAGCCAGAGTATGTGTGATGCTTATGGTATATTAGCATAGATTCAGTTTTTAATATAACCACACAATCTCTGCACAAAAGCTGGACTCAATCTGCCCAGTCCTCATGCAGGTGGAATAGAAGTTTCTCTGCCCATATTTGACTGTCACTAGACCTATACCTAAACAACAAATTACAACAAATCACAGAATGATAGGGGTTGGAAATGACCTTGAAAGATTATCCAGAGCAAAATCACCTAGGGTAGGTCACACGGGAATGTGTCCAGGAGGGTTTTGAACGTCTCCAGAGAAAAAGACTCTGCAGCCTCTTTGTGCAGCCTATTCCGCTGCTTTTTCACCCCCACAGGGAAAAAGTTTTTCCTTATGTTCATGTGGAACTTCCTATGCCTCAGCTTGCACCCAAGTAGAAGACAAAGGAGTCTGAAAGGTCAGAAAAGCAGCAAAACCAAGAATAAACAGTTTGTAAACCAGAAGCAATCACATCAAGTTGTGCCAGTGGAGGTTCAAGATGGAGATTAGAAAAAAACTTCTTCACAGACAATGTTCTCAAACATTGGAACAGGTTGCCCAGGCAAGTGGTGGTGTCACCATCTCTGAAGGTATTTAAAAGGTGTGTGAATCTGGTGCTTAGAGACAAGGTTTAATTGAAGTGGCTTAGTAGTAGTGGTGAGATTGCAAGCTCTAGGTGCCCAGTTGGACTTGATAATCTCAAAGGTCTCTTCCAACCTCACCAATTCTGATTCCAGCTCTCTATTTTTATTTTTCATTTTTTTAGTTTCCATTATCTTTTGCTAGAGATTACTTTTAACATCATCCTAAAATTATTTGCACTGAAAGTCTAGTTGGCTGGGCTCTTCCCATCTCATGACTCCCATGAGAAATTTATCTTGGTTCATTATGAATTTCTATGGTGAAAATGTTTGTTTGTTTGTTTGTTTTTAATTGGAAATTAACTATTTCTCTTCAAAACCCAGAAGAATCTTTGACAATGGCAATATGGAAATAATCATTCTTGCACTTTTTAAAAGAAGAAAATGAAAGAGAAATATCTCTTGAGCCTTGAATGTGCTATCAGATTCAGAATTGGTATTGCTGATAAGAAGAAAGTTTCTACAAGTGAAAAGGCAGTTATAAAGCAGCGAAGTTTGATCACCATTCATTTGGTAGTTCTTTCATTAACTATTTTCTTTCCACTGTCCTTCTGGAGCTACAAATGCTAATATATAGTCAGCAGATCTGTGCTGTTTTACTATATCACTTCCTAGCCATAGAATTGATTTCCATACACAACAGCACAAAATCATTATTCCCAGGCAACAGTGATTAAGGAAAGGATACACCACCAATTACCACCTCAAAAACCTTGATCTGCATTCACAGTTTACCTGAAAAGTTCCTCAGAAGCTGGTCCCTGGAGATCCTCAGTAATTTAAAAGTCCTGCACAGTGCTTCCACCCATAGATGAAGTTTCAGGAGTTAGCCTGAGAGTCTCCAGCTTTTTATAGTAAATCTTATATAAGTCTTTTTGGCACATATCTGTTTTCCGGTTCATCTCCGTATTCTTCCCTGCCACTGAAGGGACTAAAGAAAACACCACCTGTACTCCTGATCCTTCATTTTTTTTCTTAATGGAGACTGTCATAATGTATGGAGACGACTGATTCACCCTGGGCAGCTCTCTGCATGGATCTTTATCTACTCTCTCATTTTCCTGGCTCTTGAGTCCCAGAATCCAATATCTGTTGTGTAAGGGCAAACTGGGAATGTGAGGGAGACTGAGAGGGCATTTGCATGTAGGCCCAAGCGAGGACGCGTTTCTGTTTTCATCCATCTCTTAGGCCAACCCTTCCTGCCTGGTGGCAAGAATGCAGTGCATCCTCTGCTTCTTGTCAAACCTCACTTGCTGCCCTTGCCTAGCTGAGCTGCCTGCTCTGCATTTTCTGCCTGTGCACACTGCTGTGCCCTATTCTGGCCTCATGATCCTGGTAGCTTGTTGGGGGTTCCTCTTATGTAAGTGTATAGGAAATTCATAATCAGTTACAAATTATGACTATTAATTTCTGTATTAATATTATTTTTATTGTCAATATTAAAAAATAGGGGAAATTCCCTAAGGTTCTTTAGACAAGAAGCAATTGCATAGAATTTAACAGTTTAAACCATCAGAACTTGGAACACAATAACACAAGAACAGGAAAAAGTCTAACTAATGCCTATAGAGTCTTGCCATTCACTCCAGCATATACTCACGACACCTTTGGTCTCTGAGTGAGTCTCCTGCATGAAAGACGCTTTCAAACTCACTATGATCCCAGGGTAAAATACAGATATTTCAGGCAGAGGAGGAAGGAGATGCTTCTAAGCTGTCGAGTGTGGGCCAGTTGTTAATGAGCTGCAAACAAAGAGAAACTCCATGCAGAAAAAGGCAGGGTGCAGAAAGGCGGTGCAGAAAGCCAATGCAGAAAGGCTACTGTAGAAAAGACTAGTATAGAAAAGGCTAAAGTAGAAAGGCAGAACATAGAAAGACACGGTTTCTAAATCATCCCTCTTTATGTACTTGATTTTGAAATCGAACTGGCCACTAGGCTCTAACACCATTGTTCTGGCCAATGAATTCAAAGCTTCGTACCTCCTTTGACTATGCAAGCACGTTGAGGGAAGCACAAGACACCTCACATGAGGTGCTAAGCCCCCTAGCCCTCAAGGTTTTGCTGGGGCGAAACCCTTATTGTTTGCTCATCTACTCACTTCCAGACCCCCGCATGACAGGATGAGGAGAGCTAGGGTTAAACCTGTCCAGCAGTATTTATGCCCTACCAGGACAGTAAGAAGGTGTTGGCCACCATCATCTTTGTCTCTGTCCACATTGGGTCAGAGCTGCTGCTCATCAGGAGCTCATCTTCTCACTATAGGGGAGCTGAGGCACCCTGGCTCTCCCTGCACTTTTGCCTTTGTGCTTCTTCAGCACTCCTGTCATTTTAGATGGGTTCCTTTACTATGATCCTCTGCTCTGGAGCCTTTTGCCTTGGTGATTTCAAGGTGTTTCCTTGAGAATAAGTGTTCAGTAATTCAACTGACTACAATGAAAGCATTCATGTGTTTGAATTTAAAACCTCTTAAGTGCTTTATTGGGTGGAACACATGTTTTGAACTGATGGGACTCAAATGCAATCAACATACCAATAGCTCTAGAGGTATCTATAATCAGACACAATGAAAGAAAATATTACAGTTTACAATTGCCTAGGCTTCTTAATTGCCCAAAGTACATTTTTGATCTTCTTTCCTTCAGTGTAATAAAGGCTCTATGCAACAGCATAGAACCTCCCCAAGTTTCTCCTGATACCTTATGGTGTTTTACTTTGTTAAAATTGCTCTTTGAGTTCACAAGATTCAGCTGCTGCCTACTTGTTTTCCTTTAAAAAGCTCCAGAGAATTCATTTCACTTATTGAAATGCATTTTTAACCTAAACTGAGAAGGGTCTCTTCATCATTATCAAAATCAGGTAGTCAGTTAGGCTTTACACTCCAAGTTGTCATGCTGTTGCAGAGCATCCTACAGCTGCAGAAACCAGCAGTTTTCACTGGGACTTTAGTCAGTACAATTTGTGCATACTGTATGCTACCTTTGTAGCTTTTGGCACAAGGTGTTTTGTTTTCTTTCTTTAACATCAGCTTTCACTCCTTCACCAACATGACATTTAAAGAGGGAAAGATGGATGTGATTATCCTGGGTGTGTGATACTTACACACAGCTCTCAAATTGAAAAAAATTCTCAGGTTTTCACTATTATTTTTGAATTCAGAAAGTTATTCAGACTATAATCACATACAACAGCCCTGCCACAAACATTGTAAAAATATTACAGTTCTGAACATTTAATATTTTTTTAGCAATTAAGTAAATTATTGTTTAGTTTCAGGCCATTGTTTATTACAGCACCTATTTTAATTTGTGTGTAGTGGCCATAGAATAATCTCACAAAAGTCTAGATCTACCACAAAAATGTGCTGCCCTGCTCAGCTGCCTGCATAATACATTTACTGCCATTAGCTTCCTCTGAAGCATGTTGGCTGGGTAGAAACTGGAGAAATAAACTTGAAAAAAAATCTGTTTCTTTTAACTTCCATTTGCTTAAAAAGGGTCAGTGCTTAGTCTCCTCTCATGTGGGTGTATTTTGTCACAAAATTCTGCTCACCAGGGAGGCCTCTGAGAAATTTCACCACGTGAACTGTGTGTAAGTGGAGACAAGGCTCTCTCAAGGTGGCAATTTTACAACCTGTATGAATCTGTTCACAAAATGGTTCATCTGTTGGTCCCCGCTCCAATGACAAACTTCAGGTTTGATCCTAGGTGCAGTATTCTATTGGTGACGTGCTCTCTTCTGCTCAGAACACAAGAAATGTTACAAGCCAAATGGGTGTCCTGATGAAATTTGATGATTACATCACAGAAAACAAGATCAGATGTCATATCCAATCACAGAATACAATTACTGATATCAGGTTCACAAATGTTTTAAGTATCAGACCAAACTTTTGTCATATTTTTTTTCTTAAACCCACTTAAAATAATTTTCTCCACTGAAAAGAGCACCAGAGGGTAAATCATGTAGAGAGAGAAAGAAAATACTTTTTCTAGTGCAAATACTTTTTCTAGTGCAAATAAAACCCAAAATGCTATGATTATATGCAGTTATGAAAAATTAAGCTGCATGTATTATGTGTAAAAGTAATAAAGTAAGGGATGTATGTTGCCATATAGAGGAGAACCCACAAGATCATTTAGCTGACATGCTGTCTTTCCACAGAGGATGTCCTCTTTTCACATCACCTTGGTTTAAAGTGTATTTTCTCAGGAAAGCATGTATAGAGTGGACGATTTCATTTTCCTTTAAATAACGTCTTTAAAGTAATTTGCACACTGTAACATACTAAAATGAAAATAATAACATTAAAAGAACCAAGCAAACAAGTGAACAGAAACCACAACAACACAATCACTACAAAGGACCAAAACCCCCAAACTCAGAAAATCATCAATAATTGAAGTTAACAAAGAGATAACCATACAAAACATATTTTGGTGTAGTGGTTTGGGAACTACCCATCCCGCTCCCCCACCATGATTAAGAATTCACCCAGACTACACTCACTCAGATGGAAATTAAGGAAGCCAAGGATTATGCTTTCTCTCATTAAAATATTCCAATTAGCCTCAAACTAGCACAATCCACCCCTTTATATTACTCAGCGTTTTGCTGAAACCTCTGTGTGATCTAAACCAGTATTTGCAATAACGAGTAGTACAAGTTCATGCTTTTCAGTTTACTCTTCATTCCACCTATCTCAGATGAAGGTAATTCAAAAGCTCGGAAAAGCAGGAAGCAGTTTGTCTCTTCACAGATGAGACGAGAATAGGGACTCCCAGGTGACATTGGGTTAATGCTCACATACTGTAGATTCTCTCATAGATTCTCACTTTGGATGCCACATAGTACATAAACCAGAAACTCCTAACAGCTTGTATTACACATTCTGAATTTAAGCTCTCTCAGCTAAAGTTATATTTTACCATTCTCCTGCATTAACCAATACGTATGACTGGGACCTTCAGCAGAAACCACCCCTCAGACAAGTTTCCCTTTGACCAAAGGAGAAAATATCCAGTCTTTCCTAACAGATTCTTTTCAGGTACAACAGGAACTTTATCACAATCTACTGTTTGTACCAAATCTGATTGTGCAGGTCCTGCCCTGTTACAGAAGCCCTACTGTTTATCAATCAGGTTGCTTGTGCTAAATACTTCTTACAGTTTTTCAAAGTTACTGAATGGGTTGGGTTGGAAGGGACCTTTAAAGGTCATCTAGTCCAATCCTCCTGTAGGCATCTGTGATTAGAGCAGGTTGCTCAGAGTCCCAAACACCCTCACATGGAATGGTTCCAGGGATGGGGCTTTTACCACTTCTTTGGGAAACTGGGCCAGGCTCTAGTCACTCTCAGTGTAATAAATTTCTTTCATATTTCTAGTCTGAATCTTCCTCTTTTAGTTTAAAACCATCATTTTTTTTTTTTTTTTTTTTTTTCATCAGGCTCTGTTAAAAAAGTTATCCCCAGGGATTGAGATCCAGTTGATCCAAGTACTGTGTAAACCCTATATGAACTTTTAAACCAAATACCTTCTAAGCAGATCTTTAATTTCAAGTAATGAAGATGTCTGTGTCATAGTGTAGTTGACTGGATAGGGCCAGGCGCTAGGCCGGACTGAATAATCTTGGAGGTCCCCTCCAACCTGGCTCATTCTATGATTCTATGATAATGTCCTCATGGGGGTTCCAACCTCCATGACATATATGGTGATTTTCAGCAAACCATTGTAGCTTTCAATCTTCCTGAAGCTGGTGCATAGTAGGGTATGTGATAGATCCACTCAATAGAATGCTCTTTGACCCAGTTTTTTACAAGACTATTCTTGAAAAGAGTTCCATTGTCTGATTCAATTCTCTCTGGATTCTGTATCTCCACATCATTTGTCTCTCTAAACCAAAAATGGTGCTACAGTTTCCAGCCATCTGGTGCTTGACTACACCATCGTTAGCAAATACTGTTTGCCAGAGCAAAAACAAGGTAAAGTGATGTAGTCAATCTGCCACACTTCACCATACTTGTACTTTGATCATCTCTTACCATAAGAGAAGGGCTTGACTCACTTAACCTGCTTAATAGTAGCACAAATGTCACAGTTATATATGACTTCCATGATAGGATACACGGATAAGTGAATTAACCTATCATGTGTCCTTTGGTAGTTGCATCTCTGCCCTGATGTGCAGATGAATCACGGGCCCACCAAGCTAAGTGGTCCCATCATGGGCCAACCTCAGTGTTTCCAAAGAAGATCATAGTTTGTACAAACATGAGAAATTTTGGCAGCTTGATCTGCCTGATGGTTGTGTTGGTGATCCTCAGTAGTTCCTCCTTTGGGCATGTGTGCATCTATGTGCCATGTCTTTATTGGAATTCTCTCCAGTCATCCATCAACGTCCTGCCATAGATCAGCACATCAAATGGGCTTTCCTCTCTTCTGCCAACTGTTCTTTTTCCAGTCCTTTAGCCAACCCCATAGAGCATTGGCTACCATCCGTGAGTCAGTGTAGAGGTAAAGGATACGCCAATTTTCACATTCAGCCACATCAAGAGCGAATTGGACAGCTTTTACCTCAGTGAATTGACTGGATTCTCCTTCTCCATCTCTNAGTATCTCTTTCTCTGTTGGGGTGTAATTTGTCTCTGAACTTCTGTAGCTACGACCCCAGAAACCCAGTGGACAACCATGTGTCTCCTTTGGAGTTCTCTGTCAAAGACTCCAAGTTGGACCATTGTCACTTGCAGCTGTATACACAGTGTTTTTAATGTCCAGATCAGTTCAAACAGGTCTCAAGTCCACTTCATGGACTATTTTTCACTTAATGTGGTCAGACCGCTTGTTGTTCAGGTCCCCACTCAAAATTGTTTCTCTTACAAGTCAAATCATGCAAAGGTTTGACATTGTAACTGAATCCAGGAATGTGTAGTCTCCAAAATCCCACTGTACCCAAAAAAGATTGAGTATCTTTCTTATTTCTGGGAACTGCCATGGTGGAAACCTTGTTTATCACATCCTGTGGAATGTGATGGTGATCATCCTGCCAACACAGTTCCAGAAATTGAATTTTGCTGGAAGGTCCTTTGACATTATCTCTCTTTATGATAGAATAGAATGGAATAGGATAGAATAGAATGAATAGAATCAACTAGGTTGGGAAAGATGTCCAAGATCATCCAGTCCAACCTATCACCCAGCCCTATTCAGTCAACTTGACCGTGGCACTAAGTGCCTCATCCAGTCTCTTCCTGAACACCTCCAGGGAATTTTGTTACCCTTCTCGAAGACTTCCTCAGCTGTTTGTCTGCACACAATTGTATATGTTCTGGAGCTTTACCTTTCACCAGTGTGTTGTGAATCACTGAATGACAGATCATTGAACTGTGTTTCGACCTCTGAAGCAAATGGTTGAACTGGTACTGAATTCCTCTCCAAGTGAAAGCAGGCTGATGTCTGAATGCCTTTGCTAGGGGAACAGAGAAGAAAGGTTTATCTATGGTAGCATACCATTTATCCTCCTTCGATTCCAGAACACAGTGGGGTTCCAGCATGTCCAGTACAGCTGTACTCATGGATGGAGCCACCTCATTGAGGGCACGCCAATCTCCATTAGGCTTGCACACAAGATGAATCAGACTGCTGAAATGTGAGTGACTGTTTTTGATGACAGTGTAACTTTCCAGTTGACGAATCAGTTGATGAATGGGCAACAAAGAGTCACGATTAGTCCTGTACTGCCTATGGTGTACAGTTTGAGTAGCAATTGGCACCTCCAGATCCCATGATGTCCCACAACTGCAGATTCATCTGAAAGTTCAGGTCTGATAGACAATTACAATTTACCATCCTCAATCTCTACAGATGCTATTCCAAAAGCCCATTTGTGACCTTTAGGATTTTTGAAACAACCTTGTCTCAAAAGGTCAATTCCTTGAATGCAAGGAGCATCAGGACCAGTTACAGTAGTATGTTTCTTCCACTCTTCCAGTTAAACTTATCTCATCCTGCAACTTAATTAACTCTTGAAATCCACCCGTGATTCCAGAAATAGTGATAGACTCTGTCCCTCTGCAATTCGATAGCAAAAAAGTACACTGACCACCTGTGTCAACTGAAACCCTGTATTTCTGAACTTTTGAACTACCAGGCAACCTAATGAATACCTTCCAATAGATTCATTTTTCTCTGCTATCCCTTTCCTCCTCCTGGCTTGGGGCAGGGACCCCCAAATGCTGCACATGCCATGTAGGGTGCATACAATTATTAGTGTTATGATGAGAGAAATTGCAATTATTAGAATAATTGCAATTGCTCTGGGGAGCTGAAGGAGTGACAGCTACTTTTCTGGCATTGTTCTCTCTTTTTATGCTACTCTGCAGTTCCCCGACTCTCTTCAAAAGAACTGAAGTAGGTTGACCATCCCCACTTGTTCATGGTCTCACCACACTGGTCACACAAGATTATCCAAAGTGACCCACATGATTGATGATGGCGGAATTTGGCTCCTGGGCCAGAATTGCATTACAGAAAGTGGGCGTCTGTTTCTGATGTCAGAAACATTTACCCATTCAGAAGATGAAGGAATGTTAGTCTTTGTAAAGTTGGATATGGAGGTTTTAAGTTCCTCCTTCAGTTCTTTCATGCTATCTTTACTGCCATCTTTTATTTCCATAGCCATAGGTTTTATGGCAGAGACCCTGGCAGAATTCGACAAGCTGTCATCTATCTGCCTCATTTGGTCGGTTAATTCATCACCAATGAGAGGCCTTCCATTATCACTCTTTGCTAGAAATCTGCTTGCCAAGCAGAGCAAGTTTCTTTATGAGACCTATTCCAACAGGAGTCACAGAATGTTAGGAGCTGGAAGGGACCTTGAAAGATCATCTGGTCCAGTCTCCTCACCAGAGCAGGATCACCTAGAGTAGATGACACTGGAATGCATCCAGACAGTTCTTGAATATCTCCAGAGAGGAAGACTTGACAACCTCCCTGGGCAACTGGTTCCAGTGCTTGGTCACCTTCACACCGAGAAAATACTTCCTCAGGTTCATATGGAACCTCCTATGCCTCAACTTCCTCCCATTGCTGTTGTGGAGGGCCCATAGGCCCAAATAAGCTTATATATGCCTTGCCTTGCCTGGACATGTTTTCTGCCCAAACCAGAGGTAAACACATTAAATGGATAAAGAGGGCACACTAGATCTGGTGCCATAAAGTCTGGCCTGCCCAGGATCCAAGGTGTATAACGCCTGTTATAGTGTAACAAGTGTAAGTGGTTGTATAAGCCCACACGCTTAACTTACGGCCCACCAGGGGTAAGGCTCATGCTCTTCCCATATTTGGGGGAACTAGACCTGTGGACCCTTCCTAGTTTGGTGTGTTTTGGCAGACTGCCAGAAGCCTATTGGATGATATCGTGGCCAAAGGACCATTCATCTCGGCCTACATCTGATAAATAGGGCAATCCAGATAAACAAGATGCTCTTGCCACTCTCTCCGCTCACCTCGCCCTGCCTGCCCGCTGCCTGGGGGCTACTACCTTTGTTCGCTTTACGTGCTTCTTTGTTCCATGACACTTTGCATTGATCCAGTGGATGATTGAACAACCCATTTCTGGCAGGCCTCCGCTCAAGCCCACCATACCAGCCCAGTCGTGCTCGTGGAACCTTCTGAGACAGCGTGCCCCAATTCAAATCAAACTATCAGCTCCACATGAAATCAACCTCGTGGCTTTCACTACATATATTTTGGGAACACAGATACTTGGACTTCCAACTACTGAGTATTTGAACTCTCTTGATTCAAGTTGCTAAAGAAATTTCATTAACTTTATGTTGTGGAGGGCCCAAAATAGGCACAAAAATAGACTTACATATGCCTTGCCCTGCCTGGACACGTTTTTCTGCTTATAGCCAGAGGTGAGCACATGGAGAGTGCAGAGAGGCACAATGGGCCTGGTGCCGTGGAGTCTGGCCTGCCCAGGCTTTAGGTTGTGTAAGTTCCCACATGCTCAGCTCATGCTTGCCAGGTGCTAGGCCCATGTGATCCCCATATTTGGAAAGTCCAGGCCTGTGGCTTCTTGCCTATTTTGGTAAGGTTGCCTGACTACCAACCTGATTGGTCATTGTGTGGCTAATGAGAGCATTGATCTCGGCCCACATTTAATAAACAGAGATACACAGGCTCACGTGCCAGTTCATTTGTTCACTAGCTTATTCGCTCACATATTCGTAGACTCACTCAGTTGTCTGTGTACATAACTTGCAGAGCTCACTTAAGCCTGCCTTTACAGAGTTCAGACTCCCTGTGAAGCCATGCATCCCACTGCACACCCACTGCCTTATTCCCTGGTGTGTGCCATTGCCACAAGTTACCAGGAACAGACCCACTTGTCTGCACTGGATCGTATTTCCTCCGCACCTGGAAATCCTGCCTACAAATTCCCTGGACACAGCATCCAGAAGGAGCCAGCAGCACAAATTCAGAGATTATTTCCCCCTGAAGTTGGGAGGATTCCAGCCTCAGAATCCACAGGCACAGACACTGAGGAGTTGGACACTTTATATATAGGCTGTGATGTAGCCCCGGAGGGTGATTTATAACTAATCAGAATTGTGAGTAAATGCCTCTGTAATTTCTATTGCATCTGCTGTAGAGCAGAAAGCTTTCAGCCTACCCTGCTGGGCAAATGGTACATAGGCCCCAAGGGGCAATTAAGCCGTAGAGAAAACTCTGTTTAATATTTTGAATGTATTNACTCTCTCTGTTTAATACTTCAAATGTATGCTAGTTATTATAATAGTTACAGTTTGATATATATTCCCATAATGTCTTCATAACCGTGTAGAATAAATATTAATATTAAAGTTCAGTGGTTGGGGGTGGCAAGAGTTCTAAAATATTGAAGTCAATAAATACATATATTTTTATAAATATTCTCTCTCATCAATTAATTTCTCCCCTCCATGACACTTTACCAGCAGCAGTTTATGCCACAAGGCTCTCTGATCAGAACATTTCTAACACCTCTACCAAGTTGCTTAATTTGGTTGTAT
>WAAF01019134.1:0-66943 GCA_013400475.1 Tricholaema leucomelas | reverse complement strand
CTGGATATAAACATGCGGCAAAGTTACAATTATTATCATCTTCTATTTTCCAAAAGCACATTGCAAAATTGATCTCTCTAAAGAAGAATAAAAGTGGATGTAAACACTGCTTTGTCTTAAGCTAGCTACTCACCAAGAGTTAACACAGCCTTAAAACAACAAACAGGAGGGTACCTCACAGATGAAATTTTTTCATCATGGAATTTGAAAACAGCCCTGATGGAACTGAATTCTCAGCCTGTTCTCTCCTCAAAAGCTCAAAAAATTTCCTGTTGTCTTGAGTAGGTTAACACAGTGTTCCCTTGGCATCAATTTGACCAAGCCTGGACAGTGACTCTAAGGGATGGGTGGTAACAAAAGCCAAGACTTCAAAAATCACTGACTCTAAACCTTTTATCTTGTTTGCAGGTTTTTTGAAGAACCTCAAAAACATATATGAATATCTCTAATTAGAAAGAGTCTTCAGTAGCACAGTCAAATCACACAATTTGGTGTGAAATTACAGATTACATGCAGGAAAGTGCTGTTGTATTTAACTAGCAGTAGCAGACATTAGTGTGTAACAACATTCCATAGATCCTTGAATCCTAATGTAAGCAGTAATCCTTTGATCTGGAATTCTTCCTAGCTTCACCAGGTAACTATAGCATCAGTACTGAAAGTCAGTAAATTAAACAAAATGACATAACAGAAAATTTGTGTTTCTTCTCATAGAAATAAAAATAAATCTAAGCCTGGCATGGGGACTGATTGAAGTATGAAGAGGAATATTTATCATGTCAGTAGAATTTTTAAATTATCCTGTTATTGCTACTAAAGAACCTAGTCACTCAATGCCTCACAGAATGCTTTTCATTGGTTTAGGCTGTGGGTCATGTACAATTTGCAATATGTAGCCAAAAAGAAAGCAGCCATTTGTTTTTACTATCGGATTGTCTGTCTCGTCATATGGAAACACTGTAGTTGCCGAGACGATTGGTATGGATCAACATCTACCAGTACTGAGATCCTCCTTCACCAGTTCAGTCTGCAGGGAGTCAAGAACCGTAGAGCTGTGGGATGAAAAAAGAAGCAGGCTCCTTGCTTGTAACTTGCCTTGATATAATCAAAGCATATAACCATAGAATCAACCAGGTTGGAAGAAACCTCCAAGATCATCCAGTCCAACCTATCAGCCAGCCCCTTCCAATCAACTAGACCATGGCATTAAGTGCCTCATCCAGTCTTTTCTTGAACACCTCCAGGGATGGCAACTCCACCACCTCCCTGGGCAGCCCATTCCAATGGCAAATCACTCTGTGAAGAACTTCCTCCTAACATCCGACCTAGACCTCCCCTGGCACAACTTGAGACTGTGTCCCCTTGTTCTGTTGCTGGTTGTCTGGGAGAAGAGACCAACCCCCACCTGCCTACAACCTCCCTTCAGTTAATTGTAGACAGCAATGAGGTCACCCCAAGCCTCCTCTTCTCCAGGCTAAGCAACCCCAGCTCCCTCAGCCTCTCCTCACAGGGTTTGTGTTCCAGGCCTCTCACCAGCTTCGTTGCCCTTCTCTGGACACATTCCAGTATCTCAACATCTTTCTTGAATTGAGGAGTCCAGAACTGGACACAGGACTCAAGGTGTGGCCTGATCAACGTTAAATACAGAGGCAGAATAGCCTCCCTTGCCCTACTGGCCACAATGTTCCTGATACAGGCCAGGATGCCATTGGCTCCCTTGGCCATCTGGGCACACTGCTGGCTCATCTTCAGCTACTACCTACCAGTACTGCCAGGTCCCTTTCTTCCTGGCTTCTCTCCAGCCACTCTGTCCCCAGCCTGTAGTGCTGCTTGGGGTTGTTGTGGCCAAAGTGACGAACCCTGCACTTGACCTTTTTAAATCTCATCCCATTGGCCTCTGCCCACCCATCCAGCCTGTCTAGGTCCCTCTGCAAAGCAATTCCAAACTACAAAAGCATGTCCACTGTGAAATGCTGAAGTTGTGCATGTACCTGCCATGCTGTCAAGTCCGACTTTTGCTCTTTGACATTCCCTTTCTTCTCCAAGCACAAGTCCTCTGAGATATGGCAAGCAATGAGCAGTGTCAGATTCAGTCTGTTAGCTCTACATTGAAATTAACCTCTGGACAGTTTCTTCACAAGTCCAAGCAATAAAAAAAAAATTAAAAATATTTTTAAAAGTAGAATATAAAACAAAATCAGAAACTTAAGCTGGCAAGAACTCATTTCAGTTTCTCAGTTTATCCTGACTTCAGTTCCACTTAGGAATATTTTTTTTCAAAGCTTTAAAGTTTTTTGTACCATGAGGAAATAAATCACTTCCTCTCTTGGTGAGTCCTCCTCAGTTGGAGGTTCTGAGCATCCAACTGGATTTTTAAATTGTGTCTTATATTCCCTATATAAAGCCTTATATTTCCAGGCATATTTAAATTTCCAGGGCATACACAAAGGCAAGGGGAGACTTCATAGCTGTTGGCTGCTTATATGTTGGCCTACATTAAGTTCAGTAGTGATTTTGTGGCACTCAGTTTTATGCAGTTCATTTTAAAGACAAGTGCTTACAAGTTGCTATTCCCTCCCCAATCCATTCCACCACTCTCTGAGTCCTCACATCTATTTTCAACATATCTTCTTAATTCCTTATACACCTTCTCTCTACAAGGTTGTGTTTCTCATTTATCCATCCATAGTTTTCCTACAGGGTAACTTCACCTCCTTCATCTTTGAGAGACAACCTAAAGCTTCTTCTGTTCCTTCAGAACACAGACTGTACTTTGTCCACTATCTCATCTCTCTCTTGCATCCCTTCATTGCCATCTTTCTCTAGAACATCAAACACTGCCTACTTTCATTTTTTAGATACTTGATGCATGAATATATGCATCCTCTCATTTGGGTGTTTTTCTATTTACTGACAATACCCACCCTCTAGTTTTCCAATAGCCACAGAACTTACAGAGAATCCACACAGTTCCAAGATAACTGCAGCAGTATATTTTTGTATAATAAAAAAAAAAAAAAAGATAATAGTTTTGATCTCTTTCCTCAGTAACTGTGAGAGCTGACATAACAACAGAAAGACAAGCAATTCTGCTTCTGTCTCAGGTGAGCAAAACATTACAAAGGAAATGACAATGTGACAATTTTCAGTGCAAGTTTTAAATAGCTTTAAGAACCTACAGCTTGCACTTCTTTTCAATTCAGAAATTCATTGTATTCCACAGACTCAAACAATATTTGCATGAAAAGGGCTACAAGCATTTTAGACAAGTCGACTTGATTAATATTTATGAATATATTAAGGCCATTATGTATTATACCAGCACACATGTGGAGCAAGAAGACAATATTTTAATGTGCACTGGGATTTTATTGGACATTAACAAACACCTCTGCCATGCAGCAGAGTTTGATTCTTTAGCCACCTAGAAAGGTTAGCAATAAAGAATAAATAAATCTAGCACATGCCATAAAATATACTAGTGTAATTAGAGTATGTTTCTTAAAAGTGCAGCATGAACATCCTCAGCTTGTCCTGGAAATTGGCAGAAGAGACAGATTTTGTCTACTATTTCAATTATTTGGGCCACCTGGTATCCAGAGCTACACTACAGAGCTCTTCTCCAGCTATCCATAATTTTAACAGAAAGCATGTATGATTGACTGTGACTCCATTGCTTTTTCATACAGATAAAAGAGAAGCTGGAATATATTTCTCAATTTTTCAACTGTGACAGGAACTCATTTGCAAAATACTACTGAGCCAGACCAGAGTAAAACTAGTGTTTGTTTTTGAAGTTTGACCAGTTATCACCTGAGCTTCAAAAACGAAGCGCTGTTCTCCTCCCTCTTTCAAGCTGCTGCACTCTGTACATGATGGGACTTGTTTGAAGTTTTATTTAAAAGGCTTTAAGGCAAAACTTTACTCTCAGATTTGCAGAGAACATCACAACAGGAATATTCTTCTCCCTTCACATGCACAGGGCCAGTCTGCTCCCCTTCACCAATTGTCCTTAGAGTCACTGCCCTGTGGGGAAAACACATGGGGGACTAAAGACTCTTTGTACAGGCCAAAGAGCACAGGGTGAAATACGAGAAACGATACACGGCCAGACTCTGGAGCTTCAGCAAACTACGCACTCTTCCCTCCCTACTCAGCTCAGACATGAAGAATGTGGTTTTATGCCAAAAACTTGTGGAATGAAGCATGTTGTCAGGGGAGAGGGAAAAGAAGACTCCTTCATCTGCTTCATCTGACAACAACTCCTCAGAACCCCAGCAGTTTTTGCCCCTAAAACTCAATGGCATTACTATACTTAAGGATATTTTTGTACGTTAGTACTGGGAGAGATGAAAGTGACCTCATCAATACCATGTGGGCAAGGTCCAGAGCTTTAAACATACCTTTACACTTCTATTAAATACAGACAAGTTCCTGCTACCAACTCACGTTATCTCATTGCTCTTGGAGAAACTGAGGATATACAAACCCAACAGCACCTTCAGCTTGAAGATTATAGATCTTCACAGCTACTAAAACGTCTTGACTTCATCCCTGTTTACACAGTGCTGGCATAAAGACAACCACAAGAAAGATCCTTGTTCAAGTAATAGTATAATGTGAACATGTGAAAATGGATTTCTGGTAACTCCAGCCATTTGTATGAGCAGAAGCACCACTTACATTCACATGATAAATCTAGACTGGTTTCTCCTCAAATTATGACTACACTCGGTTTCTGTGTGTGGATTATTCTGATACTGTCCAGAAATTATTTGAAAGTGAACTTGTGTGTGTGTCTGTACATGCACACACATCCTGTGGCTACACATAGGATATTTCTCAGGCCAAAGATGGAGGTGACACTAGATCTGATTTTGCAGATGATGAGAAGAAATACAGGGGAGAAATGGGAAGAATGTAGAAGTTTAGGAGTTCTACCCAGATTTCTGGATCATAGTTTAATACTGAGTGACACAAAAATATTCTTCTTGTCAACTTTTGGATTAAGATAATTTCAAACATTTAAAATGGCAAGAAAAACAGAGGCTATCTACATTTGAATCCAGAAAAAAAAAAATCTGTAAGAACTTTTACTTCCAGAACACAATATGTAGAAGTTCCCTATCTAAAAGATAAAAAGATTAACTGTATTCTGCCACGTTATATATATTTTATCCAGTAACAGAAGACAATATTTTAACAGCATTGCTTTTGAATCACTCCAGAGCCATCAGCAGGAGTCAGTTTATACTGCCAGAGAATGATGATGTACCTCAGCTCATTTTAATTTCAATAATTGAATGAGAAATAAAAAGGCTATTGAAAGGACTGTATTCTGGTCAAAGACTAATGAGAAAATAGTTTTGAGTCTCTGAGTCAGTGGGTGTCATGGTAACAATGCATTATCAAAATCTGATTAGTATGCCCAGCAGCTTTATAAGTGATAACATGTTCTTTTAATTGTGTTTCTTTTTCTTGCCCTGTGGAGAGGTTTATACTCATAACAGGTAAGAAGTAAGGCAGTATTCTGTTTATCTGCAAGTTAGACTTCAGATATCCAGTGTACTCAAACTCTGTGCAACACTTCATTCAGTAACAGAAACATTTTCCTATCATCATTCAAAAAGAAGCTGGGCTTTCCATCGATTCCCTCCTGTAGTATATGTCAATATTTAAGTCAAATATTGTTCTCTTTTAAATGTTTACAATTGTTTTTAAGGATTCACACATGTAAAACAGAACATTGTGAAACATAAGCATCTTAAAGAAAAGTATATTTTTCGTAGGAGAAGCAAGAAGAGAGTAAGCACATGTTTTAATTCATCCCTGAAAGTAGGACTCCATCTGCCTGAGTTTTTGAAAAGAGGGAGGGGATTTCCCCTGTGCTTGAATGGTTTTGTATGTGCAGTCACTAACTCACCACTCTATCGGAAATCAGGAGGAACCATGAAATTAAATAAGATATTTCTCCTTCTCAAGAAGGAAATAGCTATTATTGCTTCATAAAATAAACACGATGAAAATGCAAGGCTGAGAGTCTAATAATGCTCTTTTTATAAGTGAACCTCAGGTGAATAACCTGGCAGACCTTTAATATAACAACAGCAAAGAACTTCATTACAATGGCAGTCTCATGAATCTGAAGTAAAATCATTTTAACATATAGATGCTCAGTCTTAACAAATGAAGAGCAAAATGGTTCCCTATTTTTCAACAAAATGACCAGGAAACCTACTTTGTGTTTGGCCTGTTTCCATGACCCTTAATATTTTTTTTTTTAATTTACAATATTCCCTTTCATTTATTATTTCAGCTTCAAATCTGAATAGAGAGAAGGGAGTAAGGATCATATTCTCATTCTCTAGGCACACTTGAAGAGTCTTAGCCATACGACAAATCACGCCTAATACAAGGAATCAACTTCTCAGCATCGTTAATGACGGAACTGTGTTTGTTATCGTGCATGGACACAGAGAAAACGAATACAGTGAGACCTAAAAAAGCTTATTACTGGCACGTGGACAAAGTTTAAGATGTACAAAATACTAAAAGCAATCAATCTTAAGTCAACACACTGAAAGCCAGAGGAACATTTATCTACACATTTGTAAACTCAGCAGAGAGTGCAGGGCTACACTGAGAATAGAAAGTCATCAGAGCAGGCCAGTGAACAAAGAAAGAGCAAACAAGTACTCCCCAGAAGGGATTAGTGAGGGTTCAGGGCACTGTTTGCAGTAACCTTGGATGGAAGCGTCAGCCTGAAAACCAATCAGTGTGACCTTCACCTGTTATGATGAACTTCCCATCAGGTAAAGTTCACACTTTCCAAAGGTGGTCATCACAGCCAGTGACTAAAATGTTTGGAGGTTTTTTTGGGATGTAAAGCCAAGTTATAACAGAAAAGAACAGATTCTGGTTTGTATCTGATCCATTTTGTACATACAGCAGCTGAGATTCATTTAACTCAGGGAAAAGGTACAAAGGACACTGATTCTGAGGGGACTGAACAAGTAGCGATGATTCTATGTCTGTAAGAATTTAAAAGAGAAGCAACATAGAAAAGTTCCTGTTGCTAGTGAAGAAAACAACAGAAGATGACTGAATTCTCTGAAATCAGAATTGTTTTCACACTCTAAGTTCCAGTTAGTTAAAACACTCAAATACATTTTAAAGTACTTCATCAGTTTATATTCTTCCAAACATGCAACAGCGTAACACATGAACAAAGTGTACCAATGTAAACCTCTTTTTCTCCCACTCAAAAGAACTTCAGAGGCATTGGCTTGTGAACTTGCTGACAATGGCTAGAGGGACTTCTGCTTTAGTATGCCCACAAGTCTAAAGTCTCCTGCCACTGAGAAATAACTCAAAGGATGGTTACAGTCCACGAGCTACAGTCTTGGCCACCACTTAACATCTATTTCCTGGGATTAGATCACAAAATCCATTTCAGTTCTACACTCAAAACGTGTTACACGTTTTCATTTTTTTTTTAATCGTGTAGCACAGTTGGATGTGATAGAAATCATACACTTATCACACCCCTATACTGAAAGCTCAGTTTATTTTTTATTTGCCCACCGTGGTGTAGCTTAAAACAAACCCAAGAAAGAAAATAAATCTGTAGGAAAGATAACAACTACTGTATTTCATATGGATTTGGTTATTTGATTTAAATTATTGTAATGCTTTACTATTTGCTGAACATTAAAAAGTATCTAGGAGTTGACTTAAGTCTCAGGAGTAGATTGTTTAAATAGATTAAACCTGGAGTTCAGTAACAATGGAGAGAGGAAACATAGCCTGTGTGTGCCTCTATTTCAGTTGTGCATCAGAGCCAACAACTTGCAGAGAAAAATGCTTATTAAAACAGAATGAGAGTAGAGAGAAATGATGCTAAGCAGCCAATGGGAAGAAAAGAGAGGTCTTAGAAGGCATATTATTCTGAAGGAAAAAAAAAAATCTTTTTAATAGTACTCTCCTCCTTCACTCAAATTATTTAATAAAATTCCTAAATCACAACATCAGCTTCTACTGCATTGGGGAAAAAATTCCCTCTATCAAATCCATGTTAAAACCATATTTATGTCAACTAGATTTTCATCACAAAGCACATCTGTTCTTGCAGTTTAAGGCTCATTCTAGGGAAATTCCTACAGATTCATGAGCTGAATTCATCTGCTGGAAGCAAGTGTCAGGCTTTAACTCATTCTCTAGTTTTAGAGAGAATTTTTTTTCTATCTTTGCCTAGAGAAGGGAAACTTCTTCTGCATTTATAAGGAGAAAAGAGGAGGGAATGATGTTGTTTAAATTCTCCAGAGATGTGCAGAGAGCAATTGTATCACTTAGATTGTCCACAACAGATACCTAGAAGAGCAAGGAGGGAATAGAGATAAAAGAGAATTAAATACTGAAAGAAGGCATGTCAGTAGCCTACAAATTACAGGACAAGAACAGCTGTCCCAGAATCCCTCTAGTATTGGAGACCACTGGCATGCCAAAAATCCCATTACTGTTTTCTGTAGTGTGCATGGGCACGTAGGACTATTATTCTGGAGACTGCTAAAAAGGAGACTACCTTCACAGAAAAACAAGTGGGATAATAACCGTAAAGATAAATCTACACACACTCTCCTCTCAGCCTTTAAAACAGAGTACCTTCCGCAATGACATGCATCTAGCATGAAGTAGGAATTTTTACATGTGCTTGGTTTTACTTGTTTTGATCCAACTGATGTTGTGAAAGTAGCAGTGAAATAAGGCATGAAACAAGTTCTCCAGTGCTGAATGCATTCAGCCTGTGAGAGGACAGCATTTAGGAGGAAGTTCTTTACAGTGAGGGTGGTAAGACACTGGAACGGGTTGCCCAGGGAGGTTGTGGATACTTCCTCCCTGCAGGCATTTAAGGCCAGGCTGGATGAGGCCTTGAGCAACCTGCTCTAGTGGGAGGTGTCTCTGCCTATGGCAGAGGGTTGGAGCTGGATGATCTTTGAGGTCCCTTCCAACCTAAACCATTCTATGATTCTATGAAATAAGACCAGCACGAGTATCTTCTACTTGCTAGCAACGAGGTCCTAAGCTTCTCTGAATGTAGCAAGGGAATGGCAAGGGGAAAAGAAACAGCAGTGAATTCAGGAAGATATGAGAAGAGGATGTCTGCTGCAATACCACTGACAGCATGGACTGAAGGAAACTCATGCACTGGCTGAGGCCTCTTTATGCTGTGGTTAAAAGACTGTTTTGGTTTTTTTTCTAGTTGAGAAAACAAACATGAAAAGAGTGTCATATAGATACAACTTACATTTTTCTCTTAATCTTTCTGATATTTCAGGCACTATCCAGTTCTTCATATATTTCTGCCATTATTCAAGTGTACATCTGTTGCAAAGACTTCCCATTAGTTCTCTTTCTTATGTTCTTCCTAAATATGTGCCTTCTCAGTTCTCAAGACACATTATATAGTTTAACTTACCCCAACTTTGATCCGATCCAACTTTCATTCCAAAAACAGTTAATCTCCTAGCTTCCTCCAGATCCCAGCTCACTTTCCTAGCAGTCTTTACCCACTGTCTCGGCTGCAGCTGCTAAGGGCTGCAAGCAGTGCTATCATTCACTATGCCACAGCTTCCAGGAATGTTTCTCCTGTACTTAAGATTCCCAACGTACATCCAGTCTACCTTTTCAAACGTCCGAACAACTTCAGTGACCAGACATTCCCAAAAATCTTTGAGACAGTCCAGAAAGTGGATTTCATACAGAAGAAAGTGCCTTGCCATTTAGCATGAAGCCATCAATTTTCTCTTTCACAGGTTTTTCTTTTAATTGCAGAGCTCTTATAAAATGCTGCTACTGTCCATTTTTTTATGTTTTTCTTTTCTTCCATGCTATTTTCACAGTGAACACTATTTAATTAACAGCAAATTTGTGACATAACTACTGCTGAGCTGCTTCTGAGAAAGGGAAGCCCATTCATCTAAAAAACATTCTATATACAACATTAATTAGGCACTCTTGTCTTCATTTCTGGCAATCCAGCATTGTATAGATTTTTGCTTCATCTCTGTTCACAAGGTCTAATTATGTCCAGCACAGAAGACTTTGAGTAGATTGGAATGGAAATCAATAATGGAACATGTGTGATAGGAACATTAGTTTTCTCCTCCTCCTCTTCTGGGATAGAAGTGGGATCAAAGGAGACTTGGCCAAGAAGAGGGAGAGACAGAAAGACAGACAGAAAGACAGACAGAAAGACAGACAGAAAGGACTTTTCAGAGATTTGTTGCTGGGGAGCATATAAATACCCATGTTTACACAACTCATTCTGGCACTGTAAAACATTCTCATCTCTTTAGCAACACTGTGGTAGATATATAGTGCTCCCAGTAATTTGCTTCCAAAACAATCATCAATCATTTTAATTTAGTTTGACTAAATCATAAATAAGAATATGATATCTTTAGAAGCAAAGTACTTTCCATACTACATATGATCATTTCACACATACAAAAATCAACATTCAGGTTACAAAGCGTTAAATCCAAAGCTGTTTGCATAGGCTTAACTGTGTACTTGTTTTAATAAAAACCCTATGTTGAAGTGAGACAGGGGAGATTTCAGTTAGATAAGGCAGTAATGTTTCTGAAGCACTGGATCAGATAGTCACCTGCCATCATTAACCTGTTTGTAACGTTCTTTGTGCATATTACCTTGGTTGATTACTTCCACCACGGTTAGGAGAACAGACTGATTGGTATCTTGAGGTATCTAAGGCAGTAATGTTCCTGCTGAGCCCTGGTTCGTTTGATGAGGAAAACAGACACCCAATTGCTCTCTGGCACACCTAAGAACAAAATTCACTTTTCCATGGTTTCACACACAGGAATTATGCAGAAAAGTGTGATCTCAATATAGACAGTACTCGCTGCCAAATTCTGATTCAGTATCACTTGTGATATGCAATTTTTAGAACTTAATGATTGATCAAATTTGTTTACTTTCCTGGATACTGGCTAAGAGGGTCATTGCCAATGCCAAAAACTGCTTTTGGAACAGAAAATTCTTTTGCTACATTTCTTTCTCCAAAATACGAGAGCAACAGAGTTCCTCCAAGATTAAAAACAAAGCAAAACAAACCCCACAACAACAACAAACACAAACAACAATAACAACAACAAAAAAAAACCACATATTTTTTGGTCATAGAAACATTTCAGTCAACATTTTCTTACACAAACAGAAAAAAAAAATCAGCTTTACTCTTGATATCCAGCACAAGGAATTTCAACCTGAGCAGTTACATTTTTGTGGCATTCTAAATGGCTGGAAAACTCATTTTTGTGATGGAAACTCTTGGAAAACTGCAGGCATTTCTTCCTCAGTCATCAAGTTGTCCAAGTGCATTGGAATGGAAGAGCAAAGGGGGTTTGGAGCCAAGGACACGTAATGAATTGTAGAGCATGGCTGCTGATTATGGACTCAACCAAGAACAAGCATGTGTCTAAACGTAACAGCAACAGCCCTACTCAAATCAATGGTACTGTTCACACACAATTCCATCAGTGAACTGTGCCTTAAAAGAATAATGGTTTGTAATAGCCAAAATACTATTTCAGTCCCAATTTTTGGTCACTAACCAATTTCACACATACCCAAAATGCACAAACGAAATAATTAGGAGCAATTTCTGTAACAGTGGATGGGCAGGTTACACAACATAACTATGATTTTTACGTCCTCTGCTAGCAGCAGCTTCTAAGGCAACACATCCTCCTCCACCGCCCAGTCAGGCACGAGCATGGCTGCTGTGTGGGAAGGATTGTCACTGCCTGCCGAACTCTGTGACAGTCCTCCCAGGATCTAATTATAATCATAGAATTGCACAATAATTAAGGTTGGGAAAGACCTCAAAAGTCATCAACGAAAACTGTCAACCCAACACTAACATGCCCACTAAACCATATCCCAAAGGTGCCATGTCTACACGTTTTTTGAACGCCTGCAGGGTGATGACTCCATCACCTCCCTGGCAGCCTGTTCCAATGCCTGACCACTCTTCCAGTAAAGAAAATTTCCCTAATATCTAATCTAAGCCTCCCCTGGTCAGTCTTTAAAATTATGACAGGTAGAGAGGTAGAAAGCCCCACAAAAAAACGTTAGATCCATAGAATGGCTGATTCTTGCCTCACAGAAGTCACAAAAACCCCTTCACTTTATGAGCAAGAAGAAGGTGACAGGAAAACTCTGTTAATCCCTTTGTTTGCAACACCTTTTGGCGTCGATCTCTTATTTTCCTCCTTATCTATCTAACAGCAGTGTGGTGGAGATGAGAATGGGGAGGAATAAATGCAAACTGAGAACATGTATAAGGGGTGTAAGCAGAGATGTGGTGTCAGCAGCAGCAGCTGCCGCTCCGGTTGCTGTGAGGAGCAATGGGGACTGCCTTGTATCAGGCACAGCCAGGCCCAGCTGGTTCACACCAGTTCCACCACCAGTCCTCTGCAGGACATGGCAGAGGCTGTCAGTGACACTGGTTGGACCTTTGTAAAAATGTATTAGGGAAGGGGCAGAAAATGCTGCACAGAGAGAGGAGGAGAGAACAAAAACTGTGAGAAACATCAAGGCCAGAGAAGCAGGAGCTCCATGGTGCAGGTGACTGCAGCGAGCGCTTGCTGGAGCAGATTTCTTGACAGGATCTGCGGCCCACAGAGATCCCATGTTGGTGGAGACTTTCTGTGAAGGTCTGCCTCTGTAGGGAGAGCCCACACAGGAGCAGATGATTCAGAGACTAGGATATATCTCTTATGAACAAAGGCTGAGGGACTTGGGGTTTTTCACCCTAAAGAAGACTGAAGGGGAATCTTGTCAATGTTTACATATAGATAAATGGCAGGTGTCAGGAGGATCTTTTTTCAGTGGTGCCCAATGACAGGACAAGAGACAGTGGGCACAAATTTGAACATAGGATATTCCACCTAAACATGAGGAGAAACTTCTTTCCCATTGTGAGTGGTAGAGCACTGGAATGGATTGCCCAGAGAGATGATGGAGTCTCCATCTCTGAAGTAATTCAAAATCATCCTGGATACCATCCTGCACAACCTGCTCTAGATGAACCTGCTCTGGCAGGGGCTTGGTCTAAATCTCCTGAGTTCCCTTCCAACCCCTAACATTCTGTAATCTGTGACACTAGTCATATCTCCCTGTCCCTCATGAAAGGATCGAGGAGTCTGTGACAAAGGAGTGAAGAGGAGCTGAGATGTTGGTGTTGGGATGAGGGCAAGGAAAGGTTTTGCTTTCATGTTTGTCTTTATTTCTCACTATCCACAAACTGATTTTAATTCCCAATAACCAAAATACATTTCCCCCAAGTCAAGTCTATTTTGCCTACAGCAGTAATTGTTCTTTATCTCAAACCATGCACTTTCTCAGCATATTTTCTTCTACTGTACTGTTGAGAACAGGATGCGAGTGAGCAGCTGGGTGGGCATTTGGACTCCAGCCGAGATTAACCCTTTAGTTAAATGTAAATACCTCACAAAAGCCTAACCGACCATTTCGCCTACTACAATGTAGGTGTTGTCTTTGAACAACATCTCTCTAAAACAGTTATTTCTACCACCTTTTTATCTTGTCTCCAGTTATTGAGTCACCTGGCAGCATACTTCTGCAATAATTACAACCCTCACATTTAATTCAGGGTTTTGTTAAGCAAAGGTAGCACAATTGAGAAGCTTTGCATTCCTATTTGAGGTTTTAAAAATTATCTTTTCATGACAAAATGGAAAAGAGAAAAATGCCTTTGAAAGAGACAGTAAGAGCTAAAACAAACAGTAAAGGATAAAGCAAAAAATTCCACAGACACAAAAAGAACATAAGTAGAGGGAAATACTTCTAGCATAAAGCTCAAGTCTTTTGTTTCACTTATGTAAACACCTGTATGGAAGTCAGTGATAGATCTTACTCACAGCAATGTTTCAACATCTCTCTCCTGTCTAATGAAATTCCTGGCTGTTTCTCCAGCTCCTATGATTCAGAGTTTAGGAGGGAAAAAACTTGCTAGAATCTCAACGGACTTAGAGTTAATTTTCTATACTGTCCAGTGGATACTTGTACACCTTAGAAAATATTCTTCCAGGAGCTTAAACCTCTATCTCTAAAAGGCCATAAGACCTCATAAACGACAGTGCTTATGTATGTACTTATTCTATTCACCATGGACAAAAAATTCCCAATCTTAGCTGTGTAACAGCAGCAAACATATTTAGTTATGTGAAGCAGCAAAATAAATTCACACACTTTCTAACCTGTCAAAAAACATCTCTCCTCTCAACAAAAAACTACTTCAGAAAGTGAACACTCTTGCAATGTGTTCACTTTCATACAATGCCTCCACAATTAATTGTACTAAACACACAGTTAAAACTCACAGAGATAGACAGAGTTGTAGTGATAAATTAACGAAGTCCATTTTGTGATGCTCTGTCTTTGACCACTTTCTGTTTATCCACTCCATGTGCAATTAACAAAACTTATTTGTTTGTATTGCAGAACCACAGAATATATATGTTGGAAGAGATCTCAGAGATCATCCAGTCCAACCCTTGACCCAGCACTGAAGTGGCAACACCTAATCATGTCCCTAAGTGCCAAGTCCACATGCTGCTTAAACACTTCCAGGGATAGTGAATCCCCCTTCCCTGGGCAGACATTTCCAGTGTTTGAGAACTCTTTCAGTGAAAGAGTATTTCCTAATGTCCAGCCTAAAACTCTCCAGCACAGCTTGAAACTATTTCCTCTAGTCTTGTCACTTGACACCAAGAAGAGTCTGGCACTCTTCTTGTTTCAACCTGCCTTCAGGTAGTTGTAGAAAGCAGCAAGGTCTGTCCTCAGCTTCCTCTTCTCCTAGCCAAACAAGCGCAGTTCCCTCAGATGCTCCTTGTAGATCATGTGCTCCAGGCCTTTCCTAAGCCTCATTGCCCTTCCCTGGACACACTCCAGCATCTTAATATCCTTGACTGTTGGAAAATAATGATGCATGACTTGGCAAGCACATCTGCCAGCTCTTTAAGTTCATATGAGTGGATCCTTTCTGGTTCCACAGACTTGTGCACATCTAGGTGGCACAGTAGACCACTGATCATTTCCTCCTGAATTGTGGGGACTGGTTTCTGCTTCCCATACCTGTCTTCCAGTTCCAGGGGCTGAACCCTCATTGAACAGCTGGTGTCACTGAAAAATATTGAGGTTAATTAGCTATTCATCAGCTCCCCTCAAGAATAGTTGTAGGGAGCTATTCCCTACTTGCACTAACTTCAGTTCTAGCTCGTCAACAGTCCTTGCATCTTCCTTATCTCAGGGCACACTACCTCCCCTTAGATAGCAGTGGAGCCATCACAATCATCCCACAGGTATTCCAGGCTTGTCTTCAGCGACTTTGGTCCTTCCCCCTTCTCCCTTCCAATCCAGTTTGAAGCCTTGCCAATGTGCCTAGCCAACTCACATAATAGATCCCTTCTCTACCTTTGGGTGAGGTGTATCCCACCTGCTGATTGTTGTAACCTACCTAGGTTTTACTGCATTAAATCTCATTATGTACGTGCTGGGACAGACTAAAATAATTTTCTTCTTAACAACAAAGTTTGGCCCTACATCAAATCTTAGAAAAAAATTGAAACTACCCTGTTGATCTGCATGTGATTGAGTTTTCAGTCCTTTGAAGATAGATGAGCATTCTGCAATTAAACACAGCTGGGAGTATTGATGACTTAACAGCATATTAACTTAAAAACATACATAATCCTTTTCAAGATAGTGTCCTTACTCATATCAGTGAAAGAGCAATTTTCTGTAACCTATACAATAACACGGAAATTGTTTATGTCTTCACAGTCTTTTGCACAGCAAACCTCTGCATCCTTATGTTAAACATTTTATCTAAAACAGCTGTAAATAACCAGTATAAATCTAAATCACTTCTTAGAGAATCTTTACTTATTCATTCCTTCCTTTTGCTCACAAGGTTGTTGACAATTACTGCTAGACAAAACCCCCAAAATCACTTAGACTACAATGTCAGCTGTTACACATTATGGAAACATTGCATTTCTGACCTGTTTTAAACTAAAGCAACAGGCAACTAACAGATCTCTACTTTCCTCCACAGTGAAAACCTCTGATTATTTTTAGTCTGCAGAACCTGTGAAGGCTTTTTGTTTGGTTTGATTTGGTTGGGGGGTTTTGTGTCTGATTTATTTCAATTATCATACAGCCTAGATGATGACAAAGCTGTGAACACAACAATAGACAGATCAAATGCTTCAGGGTATTTTTTGTAAGACCAAGAGTGCTTTTAAAAAACCCAACTAAACTCTGTGATTCCAGTAGCTCACAAGCTCTTACTTAATATGTATCTGAATCAACTTTTCAAGCTTAGCCAACTTACTAGGTACCTGACACACCAAAGGAGAAGTAATCAAGCAAGGGGGGTGGGGGAGAGGGGGGGGGGAAGAGAAAGAATAAAGGTAGCACCAAATAAATGCAATTAAAATGCTAAAACTTTGACATTCCTTCCTAATATCTTTCCTCTGGAGTGGAAGCTGGACTTCCTCACCTGATGTGATTTATACTGTGGCTTATACTATCTGTTACAACATAACTCATCCTTTACTATCACTTCCTTCATGAAATATACTACATCACTTTCTTTTAGGGGAAGGCAATCCTATATGAGTATTAAATTACAGCATTCAAAATAATATTGAAACAAGATTATCTTAGATGTGCAGCAAGGTTAAGGCAATTCTGAAAAAGACTGCAGCTCAAAGGACAACTCTGGAGCAGCAGGGAAGAGGTTATAGATAACCAGAGTTAGACCATGCACAAACCTTGGCAAAGGAACAGCACATGTATTTTCACACTGCACCAGAGCTTAGGAACTTGAGCACAGGCAGAGAAGCAAAGGGAAAAGCAATGTTGGCAAACTGATATAATTAAACAGGGAAAAAACTAAACAATCGTTGCCTGTTTCTGACACATGCGTTAGGTACCTGGTGGGTAGTGAGCTAATAGTTCGTCTTCCTCTTAATGAAAGACAAACTGCTTTTATAAAGGCAATTTTAGCTTGACCAACTCAAAATGATGCAGATTGCTTTTGCAAAAGCTTCTGCCTGTGGTCTGGTTTGAATTAGTTTTCATCATTACTGTTAGCAATTCCCAGTCTTCTGTTGCATGGCAGCTTTTCACAGATGATTAGGAGCAGTGTTGTGGTATATAAGAGTTTGGAATGAAAACTACTTGAAACTTGCCAGCTGGTAAATCCAGTTAAATCAATCAAGGTTTGTAAAAGAAAATATTTAAAAATATAATTTGCAATTAGAGCATCAAACTGTCAACTCACATTTCTAAATTAGTAAGAAACCAAAGCATTAACTTTTCAAGGTCAGTTCCCTTCCTGGAATCCTTTCTCACATTTGAAGGCAGGGAAGAGTATTATGCTCTGTGCTCTGTTTCAGTAACATAATGCTGAAGAATACTTTCATCAACAGAATTAATGGAAATTCTTGTGGGGGAAAAAAAAGGTTACATAAATAAATTGTTTCTTCACAGCTAGGACTAAAAGGCAAAGTTGGTTGCTATAAATCACGGTCTTCCTCTGGTGATCTTTGAAACTGGCAATGAGAGAGAAATGGATTTTGGGCTCAGGAGGGATCATGGTAATTCTCTAGTCCCATGAGCTGTAAGTTGTAGGTGGCATGCCAGGGGTGGACTGCAAAGCTGTGCTGAGCAGCTTGTCTGCCCCAATGGCTCTGCTATTTTTCCCACTGAAGAAGGTCCTTCAACAACTTTTTTTTTTTTTTTTCTCGAAATGTGATGGAAAAGTATTTGAAGCTATTTTCCCTACTTTCATCTCTTGCACAGAATTACAGAAAGATGCTGAAAGGCATCATCTGCTCTGTCTTGTGCTAAGGATGGATTGCGTAGACTGGCTCAATGTAGGTTTGTACTGTTTCCTTGAAAAAGGAGGTTCCTGAACACCTCTAGTTGGCTTTTTCTTCATTTCATACTTCAGAAAGCATTTCCTAAACTGTAACTCTTACCACTGTGAATGCAAATTACAGAAATTTCCCTTAATTCTTCTCCCAGGAATATGCAGGAAAATGTCTCTCAACCTTTTGTCTTAAAATCTTCATACATCAGATATTTATTACTGTCTTAAATTATGTAAACTCAGTTCTTTAACTGATGCATTTTTCTAAACTTTTTAAAATGTCATGACCAAAAAACGAATGCAATATGCTGACTCAGATACCTCTAACCTGAATTTGGAACAATTACCCAACCCTATAGACAGGACATTTCTCTTAACACATTCCAGAACTATGCTTCCTCAGTTTGCAACAGCAATGCAGTGCAGATTCCATTACTCATTTTTTCCTCTTAGCAAGTATTCCCTGTCTTCCATTTGTGTATCCGATTTCTTTGTCCTAAATATATCATATGGCACTTCACTTTATTGAATTTCATCTTGCTGATTTCAGACCATCTCTCCAATTTGACAAGTTTGTTTTGAATTCTGATCCGATGCAGAAAGGTATCTGCAACTCCTCACAGATTGGTGTAATCTGCATATTTTATAAGCTATTCTGTATTCCGTCAGCCTCATTGCTTATGAAAACCACGAATGTAACTGATTTCTCAAACAGCAAGGTAGACTGTGGAGTTCAAACAAGAGATTCCTGTGACCTATCCATTACACTATTCTGTACTAAAACTTACCCTTTAAAAAAGCACACACTATATATTTTAAAACCTTAGGTGTAAAAAAATGCCACAATTTGCCCTGGTAAATTGTTGCAATAGTTCATTATTCTCTTTTATTTTTGCAGAACTTTAAAATCAGGTCAGCTTCCCTCTCCAGCTGCATATTATATTCCATTTGGACTGTATCACAGGCAGAATATCCACTGAAAAGATGGACTTCCAGAATTAAATACTTGGTGCCTGAGAGATTCTACCATACCATTGCTTTAAAAATTATGGGTTAATCTTCACAGAGAGCATTAATTGAGGTTAAGAATTTCTGAAATGAATTCTGAGACTTGAACAAAGTAATGCTGGTTTAGGAGAATCAAGTCATATTTTTTTTGCTTGGCTCTGCTGTTGTGTTATGCATAAACACTTTTAGAAAAATATTATACTACTAGCAAAGCAAAATCCTTTATGACTATGCAATTTCTAGAATATTTGCTATGAGATATTTGACATACTTGGCAAATTCTCTTCCTACCTTTCCCTCCCTAGCTGCTGTCTATAGACTTTATGTGGAAGATAGCAGAAAATAAAGCTATTCCATACTGAAAAATCACCTTACAGAGGTCCAGATCCACATTCCTTTATGAAAACTAGAAACAGGTCTCAAGATTGTCTTCAACTTCCATCATGTGAAGTGAAAAAGAACTTGATATAGAACAAGTAAGACACCCATTAATTTTGGGCCACAGTCACAGAGAAATAAAAAGAAAAGAAAAAAAGGCTGGGGACATATTTCAAGTGTTGCTAGAGATTGTAAAATAACCAAATCTTAAATTAAAAAAAAAAAATCCAAAGCCTTTATCTGCTTTACAGCAGCAGTGACATTTAGCCAGCCCCAAGCATAAACAACAGGCTAAACTATCTGGTTTCTGAAATACCTACAGTTCTTCAAGTCAATACACATCTGCAGAAATGGACTATACACATTCAGTTTAAGTGGTCAGGACTCAAGCAATGTTCCAGTGGCCAAACTATAACACACAGACAGCAACCGCGATCAACTCTATTGTGACGCTCAGACATGCTGTATGGTCCCCCCTGGCATGGGAAGGTGTATAGCTTCCTTCCCACCTTGCTCTCAGACAAATTCTATTCACCTTGCTATCATTCTAATATTGCAGTAATGGATGTAACATTTACGTTTTGTCAAAGCCCCGGAAATATGGAATTTCACACACAACAACCATCTTCATGACTGAGTTTAGCTATCGGTCTATGTTTCTGTCAGTCTCCTGACATTTCTTTACGTCCTCCTAAACTTGAAAATCATAACGTACCAGATCCTGTAAGTTCTTAAGTAAGGCGATTCCAGTCTAAAAGCTGGAAGTACAGAGATGCATCAAAGAATATTGACAGAAGAGTTTAAAATAATATAAAAATAAACATATTTAAAAATACTTCTGCTGAACCTGAGCCAGGCCACACCTTGAGTACTGTGTCCAGTTCTGGGCTCTTCAATTCAAGAGAGATGTTGAGATGCTGGAATGTGTCCAGAGAAGGGTGACAAAGCTGGTGAAAGGCTTGGAACACAAACCCTATGAGGAGAGGCTGAGGGAGCTGGGGGTGTGCAGCCTGGAGAAGAGGAGGCTCAGGGAAGACCTCATTGCTGTCTACAACTACCTGAAGGGAGGTTGTAGCCAGGTGGGGGTTGGTCTCTTCTCCCAGGCAACCAGCAACAGGACAAGGGGACACAGTCTCAAGGCGTGACGGGGGAAGTATAGGCTGGATGTTAGGAGGAAGTTCTTCCCAGAAAAAGTGATTTGCCATTGGAATGGGCTGCCCAGGGAGGTGGTGGAGTCGCTGTCCCTGGAGGTGTTCAAGAAAAGACTGGATGAGGCACTTAGTGCCATGGTCTAGTTGATTGGACAGGTCTGGGTGCTAGATTGGACTGGATGATCTTGGAGGTCTCTTCCAACCTGGTTGATTCTAATAATAATATAGGACTCTTAGTGTCATGTTGCTGAAGTTATTTGAAAGATTTCATCATGCTGTTAAAAATGTGCTGTTTTTCAAGACTTACTGACATCTACAAAACAAGACTCTGAATACTCAAGACGAATTTTACATTCAAAGCATATTTGGGATAAAATGCCTTTTTCCCAAATGAAAATTATAGGGTTTCAGATTTCTGTTTTTCACCTTTCTTAGCATTCTCACCATCTGCTACCATTTATGGAGCCCAGCTGTAAGTTCTGAAGTGGGTTTAAATCTTGTGATGGTCTCAAAAACCTAAATCTTCTGCTGTGCCATAGAATTAGCCTGTTAACTAGCTGGCTACCATTAACTTCCTCAAACACAGTATCATAAGATAATCAAGGGGGACTTTCCAACCCTCTGCATAGCCATTTTATTAGCTGCTGTTTTCTGTGGCAAACATGCAAGAGACAGACTCCTGCAAAGACAGCGCTCTCATAAACTGTGCAGTAAGGGTATGTGATGGTTTAGGTGTTATGTGCCCCCCTCCCCCCACTTTGGAAATCACCCAGACTAGACTCAGCCAGCTCTGGAAATTGAATGAAGCTTATTATTTACAGTTTAGCACAATATACAAGGTAAAAGGTAATACAGAAACACAACAGCCCTCCCAGAAACCTGAGTCCCCAGGAGGGGCTCCCAACCATCCTCCCACCTTCTCCCACCCCTCTGCCTTACCTCAGACGTTGCCTTGTGCCCAAGGAAGAATGGAGGGTTGGCCAGGGGGGTTAGGAAGCAGGTGTATTAATCAGGTTAGGTTAGAGAGAAAAATGCAGCCTACAGCCCAGACAGAGAGCAACTGCTTTAAGTTTGGATTCTTGCTCTTATATCTCTTAGTAAGCCTATGAGTGAAGTAGACATTACCATTGTTTCCCTTTCACAGCCTGTAATCTAGTTCTTCTCATGAAAACATTCTAGCTAGCTTCAAACTAGCACAGGGTAAAAGCATACAAACAACTAAAAGGATTACTTATTTCCAACAACTGCTGTTCTATAGCAACACTAACCTCAAGGGTCATCATTTATCCTTCTTCCAAATGACTTTCGATGCACTTCAGACTGGGTTATAATGAAGGATAAAGATCAGTCTCAAAAGATTACTGTTGCTTCTTCAGTGCTCATTAATGAGGAGTAAGGAATATCTACTTTTAAATAACACAACTATCTGAGCTCGGCCATCCAGCCAGTTCCTGACCCAGCACAGAGTGAATCTGTCCAAGGCAGCTCATGGGGGAGGTATAGGCTGGATGTTAGGAGGAAGTTCTTCCCAGAGAGAGTGATTTGCCATTGGAATGGGCTGCCCAGGGAGGTGATGGAGTCACTATCCCTGGAGGTGTTCAAGAAAAGACTGGATGAGGCATTTAGTGCTATGGTCTCGTTGACTGGCTAGGGCTGGGTGGCAGGTTGGACTGGATGACCTTGGAGGTCTCTTCCAGCCTGGTTAATTCTATTCTATTCTATTTACTACACAGTCCTGCTTCTGGAGCAGGAAAAAGAGGGAGAAATTTGCCTATCTTAGTGCTGTGAGACTAAGTCATCACTCCAATAGAAAAAACCCAGAAAGTCCACCTACAGAGAGATACGCTTTTCCCCCTAAGTGTTTGGTATCCTTTGTCTGAGTCTTACAAGAGCTAAAATCATCTCCATTTCCTTTTGCTGCTGCCATTTTGCATACTGCAACATGTGCATCACAAATCTTTTTATGAAAGGGAAAAAAAACAGACTCCTAAACTTTGGTTTGCAGACAAATGAGCCTGCGGAGAGCTAAGGAAGGACTGCTGAGAATCTGAACAATTGCTACCAAAAAAAAATCCGATAATAACATTTCTGAAGTCTTGTTTTTTTATACATGTAAATGTTTGTATATCATTTAAGTGCCAGAAGACTATGGATGAAGAGAGAAGTATCTGCTTATTTTTCACACAACAGACATGAGACTTGCAAGAACTGTTATTATGCCATCTATTCTGTAAATAAAAAATGATATCTTCAAGAAAAAGATGAATTAAGGCATCACATCTTACACAAGACAGACAGAAAATCTTGTGTCTAGAGGTGCAAAATTTCCTTCTGCTGAAGCAAAGCACAACCTCAAGGAATAGTTTTATTTTCAGGGTAAGAATATCTGCATTGCTACACGCTTTTTCCAAGACATTTGCTATTTAGTGACCAGAATTTGACGTGAAGGTTTCCAGCAGCTGCATTGGAGAATCCTTCTGGATGAAATGTTAAATTAGTCACTGCTCAGACATTAATGAGTCTGTGTATTTTTCAGCAGGACATATAAGCATGNGACTCAGTTTTCTGGGAGAGGAGTTGTGTCTGTATTACCTTTTTACCTTGTATATTTCTGTATATATATCTGTATCTACTGTAAATATCTGCTTGTATATTGTGCTAGCTGTAAATATAAGCTTCATTCAAATTTCCAGAGCCGACTGAGTCTAGTCTGGGTGATTTCTAAAGTGTGGGGGGGCAGGGAACACCCAAACCATCACAATGTGTAACAGCTTCAGGCACTGCAACAGGTTAACCTGCCTGTTTCCCCTCCCCAGCACAGAAGTAGCACACCAAATTTCCAGGTTGAGATAAAGAAAATGAAATAAGAGTTTAATATAAATGAGGTAATGTAATGCACAATTACCTCAGCTAATAACACAGTGCACAATTACCTTAGCTTTGCCTATTTGCAGAAAAAGCACAGCAAAATGCAGAAAAGGAAAAAAAAACCAACACCCTACACAAAGCCCTACTAATCAAAACAATAAAAGACAGCACGAAGCAGAAAACCAGTACACTACTCAACTCCCACCCATCTTGCTATTGCTATGGAAAAGAGTCAGTGTCCAAAACCCCAGAACCCAAAAGCAGCAACCAGAACAGGAAGCCTCTCATGGTACAATCTGAACTGCAAGCCCCATAATACTCTGCTCCTGCCAGCACTTCCATTTTGAAGCTGGCATGACAGCAGCCAGGAATTGAATATCAGCACCAGATTCAACTTCACCCATGACAGCATGACATCTGTATAATAGCTTCAGATACTATGCAAGTTGGGTTTTTTGAAGTACAGAACTCAGTTCCACTCAACTCAAAATGTTAGACTATTTTGTGCTACTGAACAGAACCTCCTTGTGCTACTGAGGAGAACCTCCTTGTACTGACAACCAGTAACCTAAAGGCCCTTTCTTGATCAGCTTTACAAAACATAACTGATTGGGTATGGTCTGTAGCTCCCTCACACATTCTAATTTTAATATCTATATAATACCATTTACATTTGATCAACAAATGCTGCAGACTGAGCCCTCCCTCCCCCTTGCCATGCCTTTTGCATGCTCTCTATTATTGTGAATTTAAGAACTGCTAGGAAGTAGAGTGCACAGCAGAACTCTATAATCTATTTGTCAAAGAAAAAAAAATCATCAATATGGTAATTGTAGAAGTGCAAAATGCAGTTTAAAGACCAATGATGGCAATTTGTTTCTTCCACAAAGTAGGAAAACTAATGAGGCACATCTTGGATTAGTTTAGTGCAATCCTAAAAGCACTAAATAACGCTTCCCATACAACTACTTTGAAGTAGATTGCTTGAAGTAAAAACAACACAAAAGATTCCATTTTAATGTTACAGACTCAAAAACATACAAGCTTAAAATCACCATTCAATCAGAAATTACATGGATTATTCTTATTACTTTTAATTGCTCCAGTTTGGCAGAATACTTCACATAGTATTAAACTTCAACTTTAATGTGAATAGCGTTTCATTTTCTAACTAAAAAACACCTAACTTTAATATAAAACAACACCACAAACAAATAATAATAGCCACTAGACAAGAAAAAAATAGAAAAAATATGCATCTATTCTATATATATACACACACATATACAAAAATCTAAGCCACTCTACATAAAACTATGCCCTACTGAAAGAAATGGTGAGAGGCCTCGAGCACAAGCCCTACGAGGAGAGGCTGAAGGAGCTGGGATTGTTTAGCCTGGAGAAGAGGAGGCTCAGGGGAGACCTTATTGCTGTCTACAACTACCTGAGGGGTGGCTGTAGCCAGGAGGAGGTTGCTCTCTTCTCTCAGGCGGCCAGCATCAGAACGAGAGGACACAGCCTCAAGCTACACCAGGGGAAATTTAGGCTCGAGGTGAGGAGAAAGTTCTTCACTGAGAGAGTCATTGGACACTGGAATGGGCTGCCCAGGGAGGTGGTGGAGTCGCCATCCCTGGAGCTGTTCAAGGCAGGATTGGACGTGGCACTTGGTGCCATGGTCTAGCCTTGAGCTCCGTGGTAACGGGTTGGACTTGATGATCTGTGAGGTCTCTTCCAACCTTGGTGACACTGTGAAATCCACAGTGGTTTTGCAAAATTCCTGCTGTGGCTTAAAAAAGTGATGATAGTAGTGGTGTGCGCTACAGAACCACACCTGGAATATGGAATATGCAACACCTACCCCAAAACTGGGTCTTTTCCAGTGGCTTCAAATCAATTCATTCTTATCCATCAGTGTCATTACTTGTAAGTGGTCAGCAAGAGGTAGGCTTTCAAATTGGAGTTTGGGGCTGTAGCCACAGGGACTTCTTTACCTATCAAAATACTCCTTTTTCTTTGCATGTAACAGGGATAGAGTTTTGCGGTGTTGATGCTTGAATCCCTGCAGCCAGATACTAAAACTAACACAATCAATAGGAATCCTTTGTTCACTTAATGGGACTTGTAAGGAGAATTGCTTAGAAGAAAAACTAAACAAAACACATCATTAAAGTTCATGGGAATTTGGACTGACTTGGTATTTCAACATATAGCACTGTGCAAACAGTTGTTAATATGCTTGATTCTCCCTCTGTAAATGCCACTGATCAGCTGTGTGTACCTTGCAGCAGTGCAAAAGGAAACAGTATCTTATGTCCTATTCCATGAAATAACTGCAGTCACAGTAATAAAATAGGGATTTATAGAAACATCTACTTTAAACTGTTTTTAAAGCTTCTGGAATATATCTGGTCTAGTTTATTTTACCCCGAATACCTGTAGAAATAAATGTACTCTAGCCATTAAGGCTTTTCAAGTCAGAAAACGTAGAAGGAAGCTGTAGCAAAATATGTCAGTCTGGTAAGCTTCACCAAAAATCTCTTTGAAAAATAAATCAGATGTTATGTGAGTACATGAGTATATAACAACAGATCTTTATAATGTTGCATTTAAGACCTACTCCTGCATTTACAATGAGCTAAATTGGGCAGTTTGGGCTCTCTGTAGAAATTCAAGTGTTCCAATTAAGAGAAAATGTGGAAGAAGGAGGCGAATTGAGGGTACAGAAACAAACCGTCACTAGATGTTTTAAAATATGATCCTGTATCATGCTCCAAGTTCCAACTGTAATGAAGACGAACGCCTAAGTTACATGCCTAACTTTTTGCACACAATTAGCTTCCCAAAGCAGAGCTGAACAACAAACTAGAGCAATTTATTTTGGTGTCAGAAGGATTAATTGCATCCTTAAACTTAACCACTGTCCTGTGTACTTATATCATTTAGGCAGAAGAGCAGTTGATATCAACACAGCACTGTGCTCTTAAGGGTCCCTGTACCCAGCTCACTTATATCTGATGAGAAGGTGTTCCAGTTCTTGTCTGAGTTGCACAGAATGGGAAAAAAGAGTTTTATGAACCTGAAAAATAATACATCTTGCCCTTGTTAGTGTGTATGTATACTTATTACCAGAGCTTGCTATTGCAGCTGGCCTTCGTATTTGTATATAATAAAGTAGAATATTTTGAACAAGTTTCTCTGTAATTCGCACATCAATCATGTTGTTCTTTAATATAGAGTATTAATTACTTCTCCATAAGCTCCCTCACCATAACTAATAGAAATTTTTTACTGACTGGCCACGAGCAAAAGAACTGCAGAAAAATCACTGAAATTGCAGAGATTGCAGCAGCTGTATCCTAGGTAGCATCCATGGTAATGACTCACCATCCCAGCAGACATGGGTAAGTACAGAGGTTTCAGCATCGAATTGAAAACCTTCACTGCCTGCTGGCACACAGGTTGCTATGAGTTTCTTAAGTCTTGTTACTGAAAGCCAAATATTCCTTTAAGGGAAGCAATTAAAGTTTAAGACATATCTTTACTATGTCCTGTGAGGGTCTTGTGATAGCTTCCTACTGAATATCATACAACCATCATCATGAAATTCTGCTGCAGCTGCTGCTTCAGAGCTTCTCCCCAGATAATGCCATGGGTGCACCAATGCAAAGCCAGGAGCCTGGTAGAATGTAAAGGCAAAAACACAGTAGGAAGAGCAAGACTGGCACAGACACACCTGCACTGTGGTGTTTCATAGATCTTGTGCTTAAATGCAGAGAGTGGACTCTACTAAATGACACGTAAAGGTCCTGTTTGTGCACCTGCAAATATTATCTGTTTCTTTCATTTCTTCTTATTCAAACTAAGAAGCATATTCTAAGACAAGCCTGCACTGTAAGTGGACACCCACCAATGAAGCAAGCCTCTCCAAAATAAATATAAAATGTAGAAAGTTATCATAGGATCATAGAATCAACCAGGTTGGAAGAGATCTCCAAGATCATCTAGGCCAACCTAGCACCCAGCCCTAGCCAGTCAACTACACCATGGCACTAAGTGCCTCATCCAGGCTTTGCTTCAGCACCTCCAGGGATGGTGACTCCACCACCTCCCTGGGCAGCCCATTCCAACGCCAATCACTCTCTCCGTCAAGAACTTCCTCCTAACATCCAGCCTAGACCTCCCCTGGCACAGCTTGAGACTGTGTCCCCTTGTTCTATTGCTGGTTATCTGAGAGAAAATACCAACCCTCTCAATGTTATTTGTCCAGTCCTTCTCTGATTTATGCAAAGAAGCTCTAAGAAGCATTAGCTATGAATCACAGAACGATTAACTTGGAAGCGACCTCAAAGATCATCCCATTCCAATTCCCTGCCATAGGCAGAGACACCTCCAACTAGAACAGGTCGCTCAAGGCCTCATCCAGCCTGGTCCTGAACACCTTCAGGAAGGTTGTGGAGCACAGAATCATCCAATGTGACCACATTCTGTGCTTTTGTGCTCCACGATCTCCCTGGGCAACCTGTGCCAGTGTTTCAACACCCTCACTGCAAAGAACTTCTTCCTAATATCCAGTTTGAATCTCCCCTCTGCCAGTTTAAACCCATTCCTCCTCGTCCTGTCATTACAAGACCTTGTCAATAGTCCCTCCCCAGCCGTCCTGTAGCCCTCTTCAGATCCTGGAACGTCACTGTAAGTCTCCTCGAGGCCTTCTCTTCTCTAGGCTGCAGAGCCCCAACTCTTGTAGCCTGTCCTCATAGCAGAGGTACTATGTAGTAGCCAGAATTTTACTGCCTTTAGATACTGCTCTTAGTTCCTGTCTTGTTTTGGATTATTTTAGCCTTCAAGGTCATTCCAACCCTCAGTCTCAGTTGTTATAGTATTAGTGCCTGTCATCATAGTGTATCTACTCACTGGTCTCCCAAACAGCCTTCTTGCTCTGCTTTTACAGATATCAGTATATATTTCTAGAAACATTAACTTACTGAGCCCCATTTCTCAGTTTCTTCTGGTGCACCCTTCTTCCCACACATATGTTTTTTAACACTACCTGCAACAAGGAATTTGCCTAACATCTTTCAGTGCCGCACCTGAGAACTCAAATTAAAACTGTACGCAACATACTTTATACATATCTTTTTAGCTGAGTCTTCTAGGCAAAGACAGTGACAGAAGACTATCCTTCCATTTTTCCCACCAACTACATAGTGACCTTGTTTAGAGGCCAAAAAAGCCTCAAAAGAGTTATTACAATACTGAGAACCAGATGCCGTGCTGAAACATATCCCTCTAAACAATCCATCCTAGCTATCTTTTCCTTTAGGGACATTGCTATGTCAAATGTAATTTTTTTTTAACTTTGGTTTGTACAAATGCCCATTTTCTCTTGGTGTGTTTGTTAGTAGCAAATCAGAAATTTGATTTCAATGGAGATATTTTGAAAAAGCTTGCTTATGAGAAACAGTGCAGCTTTTCCCACTGGATCAGAGCACGATCAAACTCTTTCAAGAAACATTTCTCTAAAAGAGCTATTAAAACCCCTGTTGCTCTCTGTGTACACTTAAAGTAGCTTTTGAGCACCTTGTCCTTTCCTTCACCTTCTAGTTGGCTGTGGCAGAGCCCTGGAGCTGGCTGTGGCCCATGACACGTGTATGTGAATTGGGGACTGGAGGCTTTTTCTTAGGCACCTGATTTGGTACACCTCACATGGGAAATACATGATCATTTTTGCCATTTTGTTCTTCTGTCCTTGACGCTTAATTAAACAACTGTTTCTCTGCCTGATAAGATTGAAAAAGTTGTCCTAAGGTTAGACAAATTCTATTTTGATTTAATTGAGCCTCGTCTTTCTCCTTGCATCCTCTTCCAAAACCAAACAAAACAAATGAGCACAGCTGTGTACACTAAGCACATGCAGGGGCACGGGAGAAATCAGTGAGAACTGTACTATTACTCCATGCTCAGTTTTGACTTTTACAGTTTCTACATGGTACACAGATACATGCTACAGAGAGGACAGAATTACACAGAAAGCATAAGGAATATTATCACAGAAGGAGTGGTAAAAGCTTGGTTGTCTAAGAGGCCATTATGCACCATCGTAAAGGAAAACATTGCTATCAATTTTGATGCTATGCATTCATCAGGAATTCAATATGGTATATATTCTTGCCTGACAGAAGAAAGGTATAGTGTAGTTTCCATGCTAGTCCAATCTGACAAATCTTTCTGAAGGAAAGAGGAGACAACAGAAGCAGCACAGCTAGAGGGAACTCAGAAGCATGAAGGCATGAAGGCACCAGAAGTGGCAATTGGGTGGGCATCAGAAGTAATTATTTTTTTATTTATTTTTATATATATATATATATTTATTTTTTTTTTTTATATATATATGTATATATAAAGAAAGGAGGGAGGGAGGGAACAAACAAACTGGGGAAGGAAAGGAGAAGGTGAAAGCCACAAGTTTTAGCTTTAACAAGGCAATAAGTGGTTGTTAGCCACTGGGCTGCAGTTTGCAAACAGCATAAATATAAGCGGGGAGAAAAGAATCTGTTGTAACAGACTGTCAAGATTCACCTGCAGACTGTCAAGATTCACCTGAGGCACCTCTCTGCCTTTGCAGATGTAAAATCCAAGGTGGCTTCACTGACTCTCTAAATCCAGAATCAAATCTTTAAGTGCAGTATAATATGTAGAGAAGGCCCTATTACCACAAAGAAGGACAAGTGCAGAGACTGCAAAACATTTATTCCCTGCAGCCCTTTCAAAGGGCCAAATTCCACCCAAGCAATAACCCCATAGGTACATCAGCAATCACCAGGTGGCAGAATTTACTTACTGAAAAGAAGGATACACCCACACCTTTCAAAAGCACAGAAGTTGCTCACTTACCATGTTTAGTAGCTAAAGGAAAAAAAAAATAAAAGAAAGAGGCTAAAAGAAAAGAACAAACCAGAGATGCAGCTTTGCATCCACATCTAACCACATTCTTTTTCAAGAATTCCTCTTAACACACCTCTAGGTCAGTAATATTTTTCTGTTGATGTTCATTTTTCTCCTTCCTGAAGAACTATAGCTCATGCTTCTGTGGAAAGACTGAAGCAGAAATATAGAACACAAACCAACTTCCAAATTTTTTGTGTACACTTTTTCTCCTCAGATGTGCAAAGAAATCAGTAGTGAAATATTTTATATTCTCACCTTGGACTGTTTCTGGGAAAAAAACCTTAATCCACTTTTGCAAGTCAGCTTTCTTCTGCTGTCTGCCTTCAAATTATCAAATGATAAATGATCAAATGATGAAGGGGGTTGTTGGTTGATTTACAATTCCCTTTGAAGTGAAAAAGGCTCAGCATAAAGAATCCTATGAATAAACAAATGCTGCCATTTTCAGCTGCCATTTAACTTTATGGATCACGTTTTTCACATTTTCCCATGTCCTAATAGCTGAGCATGGAAGAAATGCTGAAATCATATTTGGCCAATTTTTTTATACCATACCCCAAAGGGGCAGAATGTTCTGAAACATCCTTTTTTTTCAATGACTTTCTAATGCAGAAGCAGCAGCTACAACATACACACAGAAGGAGAGGAAGAAGACAAAGTACACTTCAAATACAGAATGAAATCTATGTACAATCAATGCATAAAGGACACACTGACAGATACCTGAGCAGAAAGTCTCTGTAAGATAAGGAATGTGAAAAGGGCATTGTTTTCAAGTAAACAAAACCATGATTGGTTTTTTTACAAGAGAGAATTGAGGAGAAGGTAGGCCTAGCAAAGTAATATCAAAAAGATGGGATCGTGTTTCAAAGCAATTGACACCAGCAATAAATGATCACAGGAGGAAAACAACCTCAGAGAGACAAAGCAGAGATCTCTCTCCTGTACTGACACTGCCATAACAGCTAATTACTGTGATAAAATGTTATTCATGCATACACACATAGACGAGAAACAATCTATTTTTTAGCAGCCTTCCATGAATTCAAGCAAACCACTACCAAATCAAACAACACAGCTCATCTTAGTCCACCAGCACCAAACTAAGCAACCCCAAAGTCCTCCTTTCGTGTTAGCATTACACTTTATTTTACACTTCCTATAGTAAAGACAAACCAGACTGAAAATAAATAAATAAAGCAGTTTTGCATACACCTATTGGGCACATCATTAGAGTCACACTTCTAAACAAAGGAATAATCATAAAACTGGTGTTTGTGTCAGAGAGAAAGAAAGGTTTTGGATTCTGCCAGGTACATATACATATACAGAATGTCTCTAGCCCTTCAGAGGTCTGTTCGGCGTATTCTCCCCATACCAGATGCATTATACTTATGTCAGTGCTTGACAAAGGTGTCAAGAGATATCCTGACAAGAACTTACTCACACTACTTTGAGGAAACACTTCAACCACACATGACATGCTGCAAGAATATTCTCTGCAGGGTCAAGATGAAGAAGATGATGGCCTAATTCCTGTGTGGTGTAGGAAGCTTTCTAACCACACAGGACAGTGGCAGAAGAAGTCTGCAGGGCAAGAAAACCATTGCGTCTCACTAAATCTGGTACACTAAAGAGGTATGAATAGAAAGCATCTTCATATTTCACACACATTGGAATCAGCTTTCTCAAGCCAATGCTCAAGGGTTTCTAGTGTCAGGCCTCATGGGATCATCTGTGGCAGGAGAAGATAGACTGTTTTATCAATTCCTTGTTAATTTGTAAATTTGGGGGGTTTGGGGGGTTCTGGTTTTGTTGTTTTTTTTGTTTTGTTTGGTTTGGTTTTTTTAATGGAGGTGAGACACTGAATATAAATGAAATCTGTGGTTTTCCAACTATTTTGCAGTGCCTAGAGCTGTGTGCTGGTGTCCTAAATATCCCATAAATGTAGTAAAAACTCCAGTGCTTCATTTCCAGAAAAAAAACTCATTTCTAAGTGTAACACAGTAAATTTTCATTAATTTCTTCCCCTAGGTTAATAGGAAACAAATTACATTTGAGAAAATGTTAATGGAATTTCCCTACAGTTTCTCTCTTACATACTTGCACCTGGACAGTTTAAAATATTATAGAAATATGTACATAGGGTAAGACAATGAACAGTTTATTCTACCATAAACACAATATTGCACAGGATGTATTAAAGACATAAGAATAAGTAACTTCTTTTAAGCTATCTGAAACATCTGTGGGGCTTGCTGCAAAAGTTTGTTCTGTCCCTAAAAGGATCTTTAGACTAAAGTAAGGATTAGATGGTGCCTTGCTGTGTTAGAGTAAAAATGGATGTGGATGCAAGGCTCGGTAGAGAGAATGAATGGTAACAGGTACAGAAATTAGGAAGACAAGAGAAATAAAGTTTGAGGGGGTTCATCTGTAGTAGAATAGGCAGAAAATATCACTGACAGCAAATCGAGAAGTCCAGATGGTACTTGCTACTCTAAAGATGTAACAGTACATGATTTCATGTTACATTTAAGTGCGATATACTTCTGTTCTTCCAAACCTTAGGATAAAGCCACTACCAACTCAATACATCACCTTTCAAAGCGAGTTTGTGTATGTTATGGTAATATTGTGATGTATTTTTTATCTTTTTCTGTTTTGACACATCCACTCCCAAAGAGAGTAATTTCTAATAGATAGCCAGGATTAAATAGTTAAGCAGGTGTCTTCAGATGTATTTTGTGCTCTTTTTAGGCACTCTAACATTTTAAAGCTCCTCATTTCCATTTCTTGTGCACAAATGACAGTCAGAAGCAAATCTATTTCATCCAATTCACTTTTCAACTGCAACACTGCAGTTGAAATTTTCCTAGTCTACACACCAGTGTTAGGCTTACATAAGGCCTGTGATGGGTTAATGGCAGAAGTTCCAGCAGTGTTGGGCACGGCCACTATGAGGAGTCTCCTAACCAGTTAAGTCCTCAGTGAACATATGGAATTCTATTTTAAATAGCACCTATTTGTGTCAGTCCCTACTTATTCGCTAGTACTACAAGAGGTAGAATTTCCTTTAAGGATCCTTAAGGAGCAGTACAGCTCCACAAAGTGCAACCCTGTTTATAATGGCAATCACAACCCACATTTTACAGCGAAGACAAACATTTCATTCTGAATCTCCAAATATCAGCCATTCCTAGAAAGGTGCAGTGATGGTTCCCACAGATGTGACACTGTCATTCCCAGCCCATACTCTACACAATAACTTGGTACAATACACTTTGCCGGCAGCTTTGTGCAATCTCCATGGCATGCAGGTGGCTAAATCTCCCTTTATGCAAATCAGGGCATGAGATCTTCTACTTACTGTGACATTTGTAAAGATGAGGGAGTTACTTTGTAAAGTCAGCATCAATCCAGTCTTTTCTAGTAAGAGACAATCAAGTTATTCTGTCCAACTTTCTGTAGATCAATTAGCAAAGCTCTGCTATTCATACAGCCAGAAGTGAGAAATGTTGTCTATAAAGAAGGGTAGTCCACCAAGCTCACAGGGGGTGATTGGAAGTATAAAGTCCAGCTGGCATCAAGTTAGAAGTGGCATTCCTCCAGGGCTAATGATGGGGCTGAGAATTTTACTATCTTTATTCATGATCTAGTTAAATCTGGGGGTTTGGACAGGACCTTCAAGAGTCACTTTCAACCTGATATGTTTGATAATTCTATTCTATGATCAGGATGAACCTGAATACATCCTCACAAGTACGCAGACACACTGGGTTGAAAAATCTATATGCTGGTGGGTAGGGCTGCTGTTCAGAGGGAGCTTTGCAGAGTGGAAATATGTGCTGATAGAGTTCTCACAAAATTTCATTAAATCATGTGCAAATTCTTACATCTTGAATGTAGTATCTCTGTAGAACACTCCAGGATAGGTGTTGGACTGACTTTGTAGAAAAAGACTGGCACAACATCAGGGGGAGGTCGAGACTATGAGGCAAAAGTTGAACATAAGAAAAAAGCTTTCACTTGTAGTAAAGAGGCCAAACACCTACTGTGTGTATTAGCAGCAAAGCTGTGCTAACAAGTTGAGGCAGTGGTAGCTCCACTCTGCCCAGCCCTTGTGAGAACATAGCTGGGGTAATGTGTCCAGTCTGGGACACTGACAGGTGTTCCTAGGTGGACACTGACAAACTGGTCTGAATCCAGCAGAGGGTTGCCAACATGACTGGAAGCTTGATGGAGCACTTCTTATACTAGAGAGGCTGCAGTGTACCGATGAAAGTCCTATTATCACTCTTAATTCTCACCTTACAACTACCAATTACACTTTCTCTGCATGCTATCTAAAAATAGTGATCAGCATACTATCATTTAGGAAAGATAATCAAACAGGGTATTTTTTCCTGAAAAGCAGTAGTGCTAACAGGGCAAAATAGAATATTTTATATAGTTTTCTGCTGACTAAAATGAACATTCAACTCTTATTTCATTGCAATCCAATAGCCACTTAACTGAAACTAGAAATATTCTGATGCCAGATAAGGACTTACAAGATAAAAGAAAAGCTCCATCAGTTAAACAATTACTACCTTTTAGAAACAAAATGCTTTTAATAACTTTCTCTGGATGCACACGATAATATTAATTCAGGCCCTTTCTTAATAACCAAACTGTAGTCTCCCTTAAGAGAGGACTGAGAGTATTTCCTCACACTGACTTAGAGCAACATATAGGACTGGACACATACATTACAGCTCTTTATTCTCGTCTGACATGCCGCATGCCTTCCTCCTAGTTGGTGTATTGATAATGACTCTGGCAAAGGAACTACAGCTTATTTCCTGGGTTAAAATGTCTTTTCTAACTCACTTAGAAATTGCTCCACTATGTTTAGTCTAAAACATGGATTTCTTCTTGTACATGCTTGTTTGATGGATAGCTTATCTTTAAGGACATGTAAATATATGTCTCTATGTGTGTGTCCCCCTTTCTCCCATTTTAGTGTCTAGGTCCCTCAGCCTTCACAGACAGAGATCTCACATTGCAGATGAACACAAGGTGCAAAACTACTCAAGCATGAGTGTGTATCTTTGTTGCTCTTTTTTCAAAACCAAGATTTGCATATTTAACTAAAAATAAGAGAAACATAATTCTCCAGTGGGGTTTATTTTCAGGAAACCTCAGTTCTGATGTTCCCTTGCAAGCATCCAGATTCCAGTAGCAAATTTAACAAAAGCAGTATGCATTGCACAGTTGAAAGAACCTTGTTTCAATTTGAAAATTAAAAAAAAACCACAAACTCACAATTAAATTACTTGTAACAGAAAATAACTTCTAATGACACAGAAAACAAAACTACTTTAATTTGCATTTCCTTTCTGTATGGTTCATAAAGAAAATCCATAGAAGAGGAAGGTATTTTAAGACAGAATGAATTAACAGTTTACTAAAGCCAATGAAACTATTGAAAAACCAGTCAGTAGGCCACTTTTAAAAGAAAGTGTGTCAATTCAGTAGGAGAAAACTACTGCATTGTTTATAGCTAACTCACTTCCCTTTGTGCTAGGGTATTTTCTGTCTCTCATAATACTTACACATAAATGACCTGATGTAAATGAACAAGGTGCTGGACTGTGCAACTAATGCAAGAAGCTACACTTTTGTACAGCTGGAAAGCAAGCCACATAGTCAGAAGTTCTACATCTACAAATAACATTTCCTACGTCAACTTCATGAAATGAAATTATAGGTTATAAACACTGAACTCTCTTTTTGTACTAAAGTTCAGCTACATTTTCCAGGCTTTGTAAGGTATCTCAAAAATTGCAACTAAAACTTATTAAAAGCTCATCATACCCTGTCATAATGAAGATACAAACTACAAATTCCAGGAGAATAAGCAGGGATGGAGTATGGAAGTGTAGCTGTCATGTATATTGTAAAACAGTTCTTGACAAACAGAGAATGAACAGGCTACTCTTAAGAACTGTGTGCTTGTGTTGAGGTTTAAAACAGCATTCCATTGCTTTCAACCACAATCCTTACAAGAGTGTAGCTGAGCCATGGTTGAGTGGATGGGGCCAATCTGGTTTTGGTGGTCAGCAACAATAAGACAAGAAGCAATGGCTACAAACTGGAACATAGAAGGTTTCACCTCAACATGAGGAGAAACTTCTTTACAGTGAGAGTGACAGAACACTGCAACAGGCTGCCCAAAGAGATTGTGGAGTCTTCTCTGGAGACTTTCAAAACTTGCCTGGATGTGTTTATGTGTGAACTACCCTAGAGGATCCTGCCTTGGCAGGGAGGTTGGACTCAATCTCTGAAGGTTGGACTCAATCTCTGGAGGTCCCTTCCAGCCTCTGAGACTCTGTGATTCTGTGAACCAGAATTTCACTGCATCTGGTTAGAAACAGGATAGTTCTGATTTTTTAAAAACCTTGAATTTAAACCTCATATTTTAAGAGCCCGATCCATACCAGTGATTATTTTGTTCTAATAAATATTTATTAGCAAAGATCTTCTTGTTCACACATATAAGCCCATCAGAGTCAAAACCAGAAACAAGTATTATGGTCTCCTAAGTTCTTAATGAAGGAAAAGAAAGGTGGTAATAGACACAGATGGGTGCAGTAAGAAGGCAGTTTGGAGAAAAGCAAAGTGCAAAAGGCTAAATTCCTGAGGAAAAGAGATGAAGGCCTAAAATCTCCAAAGAATGGGTGATGGCTCTAAAAGTGAGAGACAAAGGCACTTCTATCAGCAATGTTTTCTTTAGACAACTACTTTAGAATGTATGAATGAGGTGAAGGGAATTCAGGTTGGTGGTGTTTTTAATCTCTGCAACTCCAGGTAGTGAAGACCTCTAAGTGCTGAAAAACATCTGCAAATTATTGTCAATGAATAGGAAATTATATAGTCTTCATGGAAAAGAATAAGGGGATTCCCAGCACACTGAAGCTGGGAATAAGTGTGGAAGAACAATACAAGATTTTATTTATTTTTTTAAAGTCAAATAAAGGCTTATGTTTAGTATAACAAAAGACCTAAATAATTTTCTGATATCTTCAGGCTTTTTACCTGGGTCTGTGAAAACAAAAAAAAAACAACCACCCCACACTTCAAAATGCCAATGCCTCAAGGAGAAATCTTCAACTGGTCTGAGCAAAGGCATATAGTGTGATTTCTACCTCTACATTCTCCATTTGCTGGCACAGTTATTAAAAGACCTGATAAGCTACTTAGGTTCTGGTGATGTGTATGATGAAAGCACAAAAGAGAAATATGTATCAATCCCAGTCATAGGTCCTGCTTTTTGACTGGACTCTTTCTGAAATGTGGAAATATTTTTATCAACAGTCCTGGCTCACTGGAGAGGTCCCTGAAGACTGGAAGCTGCCAATGTGATACCGATCCACAAGAAGGGTCGAAAGGAGGAGCCAGAAAACTACAGAGCTGTCAGCCTGACCTCAGTGCCAGGCAAGGTCATGGAAAAGGTCATCTTGAGTGCCATCACACAGCACCTACAGGATGGCCAAGGGATCAGGCCCAGCCAGCATGGGTTTAGGAAGGGCAGGTCCTGTCTGACCAACCTGATCTCCTTTTATGATCAGGTTACCTGCCTGGTGAATGTGGGGCAGGCTGTGGATGTAGTCTACCTGGACTTCAGCAAAGCCTTTGAAACTGTCTGCCACAACAAGCTCCTGGCAAAGCTGGCAGCTCCTGGCTTGGACAGATTCACTCTGTGCTGGGTCAGGAACTGGCTGGAAGGCCGAGCCCAGAGAGTGGTGGTGAATGGTGCCACATCCAGTTGGCAGCTGTCACTAGTGGTGTTCCCCAGGGATCAGTGCTGGGCCCAGTCCTGTTCAATATCTTTATTGATGATCTGGATGAGGGGATTGAGTCCAGCATCAGTAAGTTTGCAGATGACACCAAGCTAGGAGCAGGTGTGGATCTGTTGGAAGGTAGGAGAGCCCTGCAGAGGGACCTGGACAGGCTGGATGGGTGGGCAGAGGCCAATGGGATGAGATTTAACAAGGCCAAGTGCAGGGTTCTGCACTTTGGCCACAACAACCCCAAGCAGCACTACAGGCTGGGGACAGAGTGGCTGAGAGCAGCCAGGAGGAAAGGGACCTGGGGGTACTGGTGGATAGTAGGCTGAAGATGAGCCAGCAGTGTGCCCAGGTGGCCAAGAGAGCCAATGGCATCCTGGCCTGTATCAGGAACAGTGTGGCCAGTAGGACGAGGGAGGTTATTCTTCCCCTGTACTCAACACTGGTCAGGCCACACCTTGAGTACTGTGTCCAGTTCTGGGCTCCTCAACTCAAGAGAGATGTTGAGGTGCTGGAACGTGTCCAGAGAAGGGCAACAAAGCTGGTGAGGGGCCTGGAACACAAACCCTATGAGGAGAGGCTGAGGGAGCTGGGGGTGTTTAGCCTGGAGAAGAGGAGGCTCAGCGCAGACCTCATTGCTGTCTATGACTACCTGAAGGGTGGTTGTAGCCAGGTGGGGGTTGGTCTCTTCTCCCAGGAAACCAGCAACAGAACAAGGGGACACAGCCTCAAGTTGTGCCAGGGGAAGTATAGGCTGGATGTTAGGAGGAAGTTCTTGACAGAGAGGGTGATTGGCATTGGAATGGGCTGCCCAGGGAGGTGGTGGAGTCACCGTCCCTGGAGGTGTTCAGGAAAAGACTGGATGAGGCACTTAATGCCATGGTTTAGTTGACTGGATAGGGCTGGGTGCTAGGTTGGACTGGATGATCTTGGAGGTCTCTTCCAACCTGATTGATTCTATTCTATTCTATATCACACATGGAAGACTACAGATATCTGAAGTTAATTACATTCTGTGGATAATATCTCAGATAATAATGCCAATATTCAAAACGAACAAAATAATGAAAAGAAATGAACTTGGTAAGAGTCAAAAATAGCAAGAGAAAAGCTACCTTATGTGTTGAAGTTCAGTAAACTTCAAGGAAAAGACAAAAGTCACCAAAAGCCAATGAAGAGCTACAGTAGAGACAGTAATCCCAAGCACAAATACAGACAGGGCAGTGACTGGCTGGAGAGCAACCCTGAGGTAGGGACTTGGGGGTGCTGCTGGACAAGAACCTCAACATGAGCCAGCAGTGTGCACTTGCAGCCCAGAAAGCCAACCAGATCCTGGGCTGCATCAGGAGAAGTGTGGCCAGCAGGTCAAGGGAGGTGATTCTCCCCCTCTACTCTGCTCTGGTGAGACCACACCTGGAGTACTGCATCCAGTTCTGGAGCCCCCATTACAAGAGGGATGTGGATGTGCTGGAGCATGTCCAAAGAAGGGCCACTGGGATGATCAGAGGGCTGGAGCACCTCTCCTATGAGGGCAGACTGAAAGAATTGAGGCTGTTCAGTCTGGAGAAGAGGAGGCTCCCAGGTAACCTTCTTGTGGCCTTCCAGTATGTGAAGGAGGGACTTTCTAGGATGACAGGTAGTGACAGGACTAGGGGGAATGGAGCAAAGCTGGAGGTGGGTGGGTTCAGACTGGATGTGAGGAGGAAGTTCTTCAGCAGGAGAGTGGTGGGAGCCTGGAATGGGTTGCCCAGGGAGGTGGTTGAGGTCCCATGCCTGGAGGTGTTTAAGGCCAGGCTGGATGAGGCTTTGGACAGCCTGCTCCAGGGGAGGGTGTCCCTGTCAGGGGGGTCGGAACTAGATGATCCTTGTGGTCCCTTCCAACCCTGACTGATTCTATGATTCTATATTGAAATCCTAGTCTAGTATAGATTAAAGACAACTAGACAAGTAAGACTTTTCAGTGAATATTTAAGTGTTGCAGTCAATCAGGTTAAAATTGGAGTCTTGTTTTTCTCCCCTGTGACTCCTAAGCATGTTGTTAGATGCAATTATCAGCTAGTTAATAACAACAGTTTTAGTGGTTGACAGAAGCAGGGTTTGTTAGGCATTCTCAAACAGAATGAAACATAAAAACCTTTTCACTATAGTGGAAAAAAATGCCATCACACACCAGTATCACAGGAGACAGGAAAAGCTGAAGGAAGATCCTGATGCCTCTGGATGAGCAGGACAATGAGATTTTGATCTCTCTCTGGATGATTGCATCAATTCTACATCCAATCCCTGCCAGCAGCATGATAGCCATGTGACAAATCAATGCCTCCAGGTGTATACAAATTAGCAGTCACTGAACTCACTATATAATGAAACAAACTGATGTGTTGTGTGTTCAGTCATATAAACGTGAGTCTTGCCTGTTCTACAGTTTCTGGCATTTCCAGTCAAGAGCCTTCCAACGAGCACTGCATGCTCATTTATAAATAATATAAATACACATTTATTTTTATGAGAGTGCCAGGAATGAAAAAGAACAAACCTGCCTTCTCAAAGTGCCAAGGCAAAGAGAGATCCAGCTAAATTACATCTGCACTGGCATTTGCCTGTTGTTCATTTGGCTGTCCTGATGAGAAGTACACAACTGACACAACAGGTTTCCACAGTTCCACAGCAAAAGCTTTGGAACACCACTTCATGGATGAGAATCTATCAATTTTACATCTTAAATGTGCTTCTTAAAGTCATTTGGGACTTGACGATCTTAAAGGTATTTTCCAACCTAAATGATTCCATAATCCTATACTGACCACTCCTTGTACTGCGTAATGCTCTTACCTTTCATTGCAGTGGAGTTGCAGACACAGGACCTCTCAGTGGCAGAGGGTGAGAACGAGGAGCAGCAGGATGGAAAGACGATGTGAGAGTTGGTTGCTTAAAAAGCACAAAGTTGGTTTCACAGTAGGAGCTGCCCATCTTCCCTGAGACAGTCAAGGTTATTGAAGACAGGTTTGCAGTGTTAGTAGTGGAGTATACAGCTTCTACAGTGTGACTACTGATCAGATCCCATGAGCTTCAATTTCTTCACCTGGAAAACGTTCATTGTAGCAGTCACTACTCTTTAAAGCTCCTTGAGCTTGGTGTTGGTGGATCATGAAGTTCACTGAGAACTGGGTTTCAACCATATTGTCCTGAAATACAGACATATACACATTAAATCCTGCAGTGTTTGTGCCTTCTCCTTTAGAGTGTAAACTCATTGTTGAAATTGTGTTATTCTACACTGACTTTGCAAGGACACAATTTAACAGACAATAATTCCTTGTATATCCACAGGGCACAAGAGATAATCTCAAAGCAAAACCTTTGAGGGAGGTTTATTAAGATTTTACATATTCTGACTACTAATAAAATAACAAGGAAAAAAATAGATTTTAATACTTTTTTTCCCTGTAGTAGAAATTAGAGATAAAAACACCCAAAGAAACTGACATTACATTCATCAGAATGCAACGACAGCTCTACAAAAGAATGAATATGGCTTGGAGGCTCAAGCATTTGTAAGGTTGTGTCTCAATTCAGAAAGGACTTCTGAATGAAATCTCCTTCCCACAAGGTAGGCAGAGGTATAGTTTTGCTTAGAGCCAAACTGTCATAAAATAGTTCATCCTAACACATAACCATTTGGCTACAGAATTATGGCATGTTGCATACCACAGAATAGCAAGAGTGTGTAATCTTCTCACTGGGAAACTGATGAATCAATTTTACATTTTACACCTGAACTGTCTGGATTTAATTAGAGTGTGGCAAGTATCTCAATGTTGTTCCTAATAACAATATCACCAGTAAACAGATATCTATATTAGACGACCTGGAAAAAACCCTACAATTTACCACTTCTAACTAATCACAAAGCGGAGATGTACACATGTTACTTAATCAGCACCACAGAGGCAGCAATTTCCAGTGACTCAGAGGCAGCAATCAGCTACTGCTCACTCAAACGCAGACTATCACATGCCTGAGGTTGCTCCCAACTTTTTATTTTTCTCCTCTGAAAAACTGAAGCAAAATTTACATTCTTCCACAGAATGATCATCAATTCCTTGTGAAATAATTACCATCTTAGTTAACTCTTTAGTGCTTTCAGCAGTATTCATTTTCAGAAATACACATTTTAAAGAGTGACTGCTGTTGAGGGACAACATTTCTGATATTTCAGCCATCCTGAAATACTTTCAAGTTCGATTTGCAAAATAGAATAGAATAGAATAGAGTCAACCAGGTTGGAAGAGACCTCCAAGATCATCCAGTCCAACCTAGCACCCAGCCCTATCCAGTCAACTAGACCATGGCACTAAGTGCCTCATCCAGGCTTTTCTTGAACACCTCCAGGGACGGTGACTCCACCACCCCCCTGGGCAGCCCATTCCAATGCCAATCACTCTCTCCGTCAAGAACTTCCTCCTAACATCCAGCCTATACCTCCCCCAGCACAACTTGAGGCTGTGTCCCCTTCACGACTCTAAAATCCTTTCCCGGTTGCCACTACCTCAAGTCTAGTATTAAGTATCAGCTTCAAAGAAAGAAAATGTTATATCCATTTAAACAAAGGAGTATTTTGTAAATAATTGATAAGGAAATTAATAGTAGAAGGCAAACAGTATCAGGAGCAAAGTGTTTCCACATTTATTTTTCTTAAAAACCAACCACCTTTCAAGGAAAATGTAAGTGTGAATGTTATACTAATGGTTTAATACTACTACAGTTAATATTTGTACTGAGTCTCTGGATCTGCCACTGTAAACATGGCTTTTCCTAAATCTGCTACAATATGAATATGCTTTGTGCTTACACAGTTAATAATCTCCTCTTGATAAACCTGACTCGCCAGCTGTAATTAGGTCTCTAACAGCACAATGTAGAGCATTGCTGTTATTCAGAGATGGAATCACCAAGACAACAATTAATAGGATTATAGAATCATCTGGACTGGAAGAGACCTCCAACGGCCCTCTAGCTTGACCCCACCCTGCAGTGAGCAGGGACATCCTCCAGCAGAGCAAGTTGCACATAGCCTTTTAGAACTTGACCTTGAATAAGTCCGGGCATGGGGCCTCACTAACTCCCTGGGCAACCTGTTTCACTGTTCCACCACTCTTATGGTAAAGAACTTGCTCCTAACATCAGCTGCCCTTCTCATTTAAATTGTGCTTGCTTTCAAAAAGTCAAGATTCAGCCTCTGGTTTCTCCAAGTGCTTTTTATGTCTAAATGATTAATGCAAAAGGAAACCTTTCAAATCAGCATAATTTATTGATATTTTTTTTAACACTGCCCTGATGAACTTTACCATAGCTGACACTATTCATCTGTCAATAATATAATATTAACAACACTGGAAGCCATGTAATTAAAAAGAAAAACAACACCTGCTGTAACATCAGAATATTGCTGGCTGCGCTCCAGAATTTCCTCGTGCTCCTCACACAAAGTCTGAAAGGTCAGTTTCAGATGAGATGGACTTTTGGTTCTTTGGCCAGTTATGACAACCACAACTAAATATTCACAGAAAACAGTACTGAAGTTTATCTGGCATTTTGAACAAGGCAGCACAAGCATATTTCTGATTCATAAAGAAATCCTTATCATGAATAACCATTAATTTTTACATATTAGAAGTAGATTTTCATGGACTTTGGAGGTTTTTGTTTGTTTTGGTTGTGGTTTTGTGTGTGTATGTAGGGGGTTTTGTTGCTTGTTTTTAAATCTAGACTGTCATAATACAGCCAAGGCCAGAGCTGCCCATCATACACTTGGATGCCATTCTGCCTTTTTTATACGAAAAATGCTACTGTAAAGATCCTACTGCTACTGAGTTTCAAGCTAAAATAGAGCAAGATCACAGGATATTCAGGGTTGGGAGAAACCCAAGGAGATTATCGAGTCCATTCCCCCTGCCAGGGCAGGACCACACAATCTAGCACAGATCACAGAGGAGCGTATCCAGACAGGCCTTGAAAGGCTCCAGGGAAGGAGACTCCACAACCTCTCTGGGGAGCCTGTTCCAGTGCTCTGAGACCCTTACAGTAAAGAAGTAAGTTCCCCTCTTCCTTGCGTTGAGGTGGAACCTCTTGTGCTTCAACTTACACCCGTTCCTCCTTGTCCTATCACAGGGAGCAAGTGAACAGAGCCTGTCCCCCCTCTCCTGACCAGCCTTCAGATACTTATTTTATTAAATCCCTTCTCAGTCTTCTCTTCTCCAGACTAAAAAGCCCCAAGTCACTCAGCCTCTCCTCATAAGCCATGCCCTCCAGTCCACTAACCATCCTCATAGCCCTGCACTGGATCCTCTCCAGGCTCAACACTGAACACAGTACTCAATGTGAGGTCTCACCAGGGCAGAGTAGAAGGGGAGGAGAACTCCCTTGATCTGATGGACACACTCTTAATATACCCCAGGATCCCACTGGTCTTCTTGGCCACAAGGGCACATTGCTGTCCCGTGGTTAACTTGTTACCCACCAGGACTCCCTGGTCCCTCTCCACAGGGCTGCTCTCCAGCAGATCACCTCCCAGCCTGTCCTGGTGCAGTTTATTATTCCTTCCCAGGTGCAGGACCCTGCACTTGTCATTGTTGAACCTCATTTTGTTCCTCTGTGCCCGGCTCTCCCATCTATGCAGGTCTTGCTGGATGGCTGCACAGACTTCAGCTGTATCAGCCAAGCCTACCAGTTTGGTGTCATCAAGCAAAGTTGCTGAGCAGACTCTGTCTGTCTGTCAGTCCCTTCATCAAGATGTTAAACAGGACTGGACCCAGAACTGATCCCTGGGGGGACTCCACCGATTACAGCTCTTCAGCTGGACCTGGCACCAGAAAAATCTTTTCTGTTTGAATAAGCTGCTTCTTGTCCTGTTTCACATAGAGATGATACCACAAGAAAACAGATAAACAGTATGAGGATGTCTCATGTAAAGCAGAAATGATGAGACAACAGAAAGGAAAAGAAATATGATTTAATAGAAAAAAAACTGGTTAAGGAGAGATTCCTTGGTCATCTATAGAGACACAAAGAAAAATATATATTTCTGTGAATATACATATAGGTTTTTTTTCCTAGTGAAAACTGAATACGACTTATTCATCTTAAAACCTCCTTCCAGCCAACATTTACACAGGTACAGATTGAAGGAAGCAACTAAACATGAAAATGCCAATTGAAGCTAATGCGATCTGAGTAAATGGATAAAGCTGAAGTTGCAAAATGATGTTATTCTTCTCTAGTATTAAAAAAACCCAACACTATATTCCCAAACAATCAAATCATGCACTACTGCATAAAACAGACAAATAAATAGTGAGACGCTACATAAATCTTCTGAATTAATATTGTGCTCAGCTCTTGCTCTTACCTATGAGAGTCAAGAGTCTTAGTTTCCAAAAGATGTCCACAGGTAAAAATCAGCTTTTCACCTGCATTTCATTATTGGGGGGGGGGGAGGGGGAGGGATCCAGGGTTGTTTTTTTGTTGTTCTTGAAAGANTGGTCTAGTTGACTGGCTAGGGCTGGGTGCTAGGTTGGCCTAGATGATCTTGGAGGTCTCTTCCAGCCTGGTTGATTCTGTTCTATTCTAACTTTCTCTACTCCTTAGTACTAACAGCTGACAAATTTTATTTAGACAAACTAATAAACTTTTTCTGAATAAAAACCCTGCCATTTGCTATATGGTTTGCTAAAAAAAAAAAGATTTAAATGAGAGTAATTACAAAAAAATATTTGTGAATATACAGCTACAGCATGTGTGCCTTCTGTACTGCAACATAAACCAAAATAAATGTGAAACCTGCTTCCACCTTTCTCCTCACCTGCCCTTTTCATTTAAAAAGCAAATATAGTGTGGGAAATCTATCCCAACAAAGACACATTAATTGTTGCACCAAGAATCCCATCTTGCCTCCAGTACCATTGACTTAGTGCAGATCACAAGATAAATTAACGCTCCCAGTGTGCAATTTTATATCCACCATTCTGTTTAATTCCTTATTTCCTCGATTCTTAAGACCAAATTCACTGCAATGCTTTTGCCACAAAGGAGTATAAACTTGAGGAGATGGAAAGGGCCATAATTTGACTGTCATTTAGCTGCCACCACTTTACCAGCTTCCTAGCTTAGTTTACTAATGTGCATGAAACAGAAGATAAAAATTAGAGCAAACTTTTGGAGCAGAAAGACATCTGCTTTCTTTCTTTTTGACAGGAAAGAAGGAAATAAACAATATCTACAGGACCTGCCAAAATCTGCCCTCAGTCAAGTCAACTAATAATTTACTCACATACTAGAAACAAGAGTCAGAGATAATGCTAGTACAGTAACAATATAGTAGTAATATTGCAATATTTGTCCTCAATTGCAACTTGCAGGTAGTAATAAAATTATTTTAGGTGGAGCAACTCCATTCTTTGATCACATACAGACAGAAGTTAGATCTTCTTGATTGAGTTATAAAATTTCTAATACCATTCTATAGCTTTGAAAGGTATTTTTTTTCTGCTTTCATGCTGCTGAGGGAATCCTTCATCAGATGCTCTGAGGCATACAAATTGCTACACTTTGCAGCAAATTGGCCTTCTTCAAAACCTGCAACTAAAAGAAACACTCCAGAACAGAATGGAAAACTTGAGTTCTGATCAAAGCCTTTAACAGACATCATCATTCATGTGGTCATCCAGGTGGGCAGAGTTTTATGTTGTACACATCCTAATACTTATGTATGCATACCCAGGAAATACCCATGATCTTTGTACGTTCTGTGACACCCCTCTCCTCCCCTCCTTCTCTCCCCAGCAATTTCAGTCTTAGTCACCCCCACCTCCCATCTTCCCACACCCCCCTTTTGTTATTTTTATTGTTGAAGAAAATACATTGTTCTTCTCAGAGAAGCTTTTGCTTTTATAAAGAGATTTTGTCCCAGTTGTCTCTCTCCAGGCAGATCACACATGTGACCTAGCACAGCACAATGCAGAGTCACTAGAAGCAACCTACCTGATGCATTTGATCACATGTAACATTAAGATGAAGTTGCTACGTCTTCTGTTTGGTTCCTTGCTTTACTTGAGAGGAAAAGCCTAGACCCTTCTTGCTTACCATAGTGGTTCTTAGTCTCTATCAACTTGAGGCCCAGCATTCATGGTGAGAAACACTTGTGAATGTAAATACCTTTTGTACTAGATTTTTTTCTTCTTTTCTAATCACATATTATAATTATGGCTTTTTTGGGGGGTTAATTTAAGAAAATGCTACATTCCTATTCTGATGTTTTTAGGCATACAATATGGATGTAAACTACACACTCTTAATGATGTGAAAAGTACTCTATAGCCCTCAGAGAAAAAAAAAAATGTATAGCCAAGACTATATAAAGATCAGTGCTGGGCCTAGTCCTGTTCAATATTTTTATTGATGATCTGGACCAAGGAATTGAGTTCTCCATCAGTAAGTTTGCAGATGACACCAAGCTAGGAGCAGATATCAATCTGTTGGAGGGTAGGAGAGCCCTGCAGAGGGACCTGGACAGGCTGGATGAGTGGGCAGAAGCCAACGGGATGAGATTTAACAAGGCCAAGTGCAGGTCTCTACACTTGGGCCACAACAACCCCAAGTGGCCCTACAGGCTGGAGACAGAATGGCTGAAGAGCAGCCAGGCAGAAAGGGACCTGGGGGTACTGATAGACAGTAGCTGAAGATGAGGCAGCAGCGTGCCCAGGTGGCCAAGACAGGCAATGGCATCCTGGCCTGCATCAGGAACAGCGTGGCCACTAGGACAAGGGAAGTTTTTCTTTCCCTGTAGTCAACACCAGTACTCAAGGTGTGACCTGTAGTCAGGTCACACCTTGAGTACTGCGTCCAGTTCTGGGCTACTCTATTCAAGAGAGATGTTGAGATACTGGAACATGTCCAGGGAAGGGTGACAAAGCTGGTGAGGGGCCTGGAACATAGCCCTGTGAGGAGAGGCTGAGGGAGCTGGGGTTGTTTAGCCTGGAGAAGAGGAGGCTCAGGGCAGACCTCACTGCTGTCTACAATCACCTGAAGGGAGGCTATAGCCAGGTGGGAGTCAGTCTCCTCTCCCAGCAATAGAACAAGGGGACACAGTCTAAAGTTGTGCCAAGGGAGGTATAGGCTGGATGTTAGGAGGAAGTTCTTCCCAGAGAGAGTGATCTGCCATTGGAATGGGCTGCCCAGGGAGGTGGTGGAGTCGCCATCCCTGAAGGTGTTCAGAAGAAGACTGGCTGAGGCACTTAGTGCCATGGTCTAGTTGACTGGATAGGGCTGGGTGCTAGGTTGGACTGGATGATCTTGGAGGTCTATTTCAACCTGGTTGATTCTATGACTGCAAGAAAGCCTGTTATGTGGTGACCTTCACCAATATCCTTTTTAGAAGTCCACACAGTTGCAGCTGCCATGGTTCCCGTTACGGGTCAACAACTTTTTCTGATTGAGTCTTACATGAACCTTTCTTGTACCTTTTGGAAGGCAGCATTTCTCCAAGTTTTGTTAATTTAAATGAAGACTTGAGTTATTTTCTTCATCTGTTTTGTGAACCTGGAACAGAAGATCCCTTTAACTCCTTTAATCTGCTTGTTAGCCATACCCATCTGTCCTTGCAAGCATCTTGCAGAGTAGCAAGTAATGCAGCTGGCAATTTGAAACCAATATGTAATTGCTAGTTTCAAAGTCACATTTTAGAATCTTCAGCTTTAGAAAAAAAAAGACAAACAGCTTTTCTCCCTCAACTACTGAAACTTGTTTTAATTCTGACAACACTGGAAACTGTGTTATACTAAAAGCAATCAAAGAAGTTGAAATTATACATCAACAGAGATGCTAGCCTGAACAAAATCCTTGAAGAGAAGAGAGCTTCTGAAGGGAACACACACCCACAGAGACCACACAGAAGGGGAACATTACAGAGACAAACTCAAACAAAGCAGACTTTTACTATTATTTGTGTTACTATCAACAAAAAAAAAATAAAGTGTCCAAGAGCCACTACTTAATTTTCTGACCTCGAGGGTTTGTTGTGGTAGGCCTGAACAGGACAAAATAGGCCTGAACATGTCCTGGCTTGTCCAGACATGCTTTCTGCTCTCCCTCCTCCTATTTTGGGGAGAATAAACCACAGGAAAGAGGGCAAAAGACCTGGATCCACTGAGTCTAACGACCCTGGCTTGCCCAGACTTGTTTTACTCCTGTTTACATCCTATGGTAAACAAGGCACACACACTTGGCTTGTGCCTGCCTCATGCAAGGCCTATGTTCTGCCCTAAAAAGGTAAAAGTAAGCCTATGGTTTCACCTAATAAGGTCAAACTTGGCTAACTGCCATTCTGATTGGCTGGTCTGTGTCCAAAAGCCCATTAATCTCAGTCTGTATTGATAAAAGAGATGAGCAGGTAACACAATGGGCTCTGTTATCGTATTCATGCTTGCTTGCTGGCACTGCTCTCTGCTTCTGGCAGTGTTATTGCTTTATTGCATTCTGCCGTGCCATGCTGAGCTATATAAGTTAGCTCTGCTGAATGACAAACCCTGATTCTTTGGGTTTATACACCTGGAAACTGATTTAAGTTTACCAGTAACAGGCATAAATACCACCATGCGATCAGCCTACATAGCCAGCGTGACATTGTGCCAAGGCTGCACATCTGCAAGACATCCTGCCTACACCTGCCAAGACAAGGAGCTCTGCAAAGGACACACCGATCATCCAGAGGAGCCAGGATAAGGTCAGAGATCATCTGCCTTCTTTCCCCACCATCTGGTGAAGCCTGGGAAGAATCAGAAACCTCAGCAGATAACAAGACACCAAGAAAACTCCCTGCAAGTGTTTTGGGTACTGTCTGAAGCTGTAGCTAGCCCCACAAGTCAGGAGCTAATATTTGTGAGTAAATACTTAAAGCCACCAGTCGCCTTTCGCCTTAAAGCAGAGAGGGGCTCTTTGCGTCCTTCTAGTGGACAAGTGGTACAACTGACTGCAAGAACCTTCTCTTCCAGTTCAGTTAATATTTATATTTTTGCTAGTTACTTCTTAAATGTTCTAGATCCTATGTTATCATCTGTGTAACGTTTCCATGACCATTGCAAGAGAACATGATTATTATTAAAATTAGTGACTGAGGAGGTGGGGGTGGTGAGACTTCTAAATACCAAAATTAATAAACAATATTAATTTTGAAAATACCATCTCACGATCAATTAATAACTTCTCCATAACAGGATTTTAGAAGCATTTCTACTGGCTCACAAAACTTGCTGTTGCAGGCACACGCACTGGAAATAGAGCTGGCCAAATGATGGGATCTATTGGCTTTGGTTGCTTGCTTGCAGTTAAGTGCATCCTTCTGTACTGCAGCTTGTCTTTTCAAAATAATAAATGTCATGTCTCATCAGGTCACATAATTCAGTAATAGTAAGCAAGCCCCAGACGGGTAGAAAGCAAGCTGAAAGGATAGAGTCACACTGAGCCTATTTGCGTTTAAGACATTCACTGTTTGAAACAGTGCTTAATCCACCAAGGGGCAGTCATCAGGCAACAGAGAAGGTAACAACTACCAAGGAAAGATTATTTTTTTTCTTTCTTAAGTGGTCTGTGATTGAAGAGGCTGAACTGAGTGAAAGTCTCGGTATATAATCCAGGCAACAAGAGGGAATGACATCAAAGGGAATTAACGAATTAAACAACAGTTGATCCAGTTCGACCCATGCAGAGAACCTCTGCACTATAGAGCCCTAATCTGGGTGAAATCACAGGAAAGCTAACGATGGTGACCACGGCTGGCGGAAGAATGCAGCACAGCAATATTTCTGTAAAGCACCAGGGGGCACTAGGTTCTGCTTTCCTCTCAGAGGACAGATACAGGAAACTAAGTATACGGGGAGTCAAAAATGAAATACAAACATATAGCACATAGTGGCCAAGCATATAGAGTCCATGTACTATGCATGTCTCAGGAGTGTGTATCTATAACATGTTTTGGTTTAAGACCCATACTCGTTTTGATGTTTTCTGACCAACTTATAACTAGGTAAAGTGCTCTATCAATTAAATTGTTCCAACACAGCAGTATTTTTTTGTTAACTGACAAGTTATCAATCATGACTGAAGCTTTGCCTTCAAATTATTTCTCTACTTTCTCAAAAGAATCAAGCTACCAAATAAAGACCAAGCCTTCTGCATATTGGTTTGTGACAAGGCAGCACAGACTCTGTGATAGTTTGCAAACACACAAATACATGAACATGTGAAAAAACTATTTAACATCACCACAATGCTCATCTAGCAACTACTTACCTTTCAACCTTTAAATGAAAGTGATAGTAAAAGCTAAAATACCTTCAATGCTCCTTTTCCTTTCCCAGGACTACCCTAAATGCCACTGAATACATTGCATGACTTTAACAGAAGATAAGCACAAATAACACCCTCGGTTATTGTAACTGAGCATGAAAAGCAACGTGCTATGTGAAAAATAAGCAGAAAGATAGAAAACCAGAAATAATACATCCAGCTCAGGAAATGACACCAAAAGCTACTGAACTGCTTCTAGTGGGACTCCTGATTTTGACTGTGACATCTCAAATCACACAGTGCAATCGTACAGTGCAAACACTGAGAAATGTGAATGATGATGGTGCTACTTCCAATCCACCTACTGAGAAATTATTCCAAAAATGGAATAATTATATTAGGAGAAACTTACTGGAAGCCCAACCAGGTGTGTCCCTTAAAAGAGATTTTCCCTTCACCAAGATACGCTAAAATATTCATTATGGCACAAATTAGCTTGCAAAAATTAATTGAAGTACAGATGCAAATGAAGGAGTCCTATGCTAATACAGTTATTAGCAATTTGCAAACTTTCCTTTGTGAGATACACACAGAGAAGAAACATGTTTGTTGCCTTGTTTTTTTGCTGATGCTTACTGAGATTTGCCTTCTAAATCAGCTTTGTTAAATTTAATCAGTTGCTAAGTAATACAACAGATTGCTGTATGTTTTTTTTTTCCTTAGAAACACAGCAAGTTAGGAACAGAAGTCTCTAAGTGCAGGCTTCTGCTTGAGGAAGAACTGCCATCACTGAATCACAGAACACATCAGTTTGAAAGAGACCTCAAAGATCATCCAGTCCAACCCTTGACCCAGCACTGAAGGGTCAACATTAAACCGTGTCACAAAGACTAAGGAACTGAAGCCATCATTCTGTGGCCAGAAAATAGGTTTTAGTTCGTCGTTTCCAGTACACCTTGCTACTTGTTGCAGAGGTTCTACACTGCTATAATTCATGTTCTTTGCCTGAAAGAAATTAATTCTGATAGTTACCTGAATTTCTATCACAGCATCTGTATGAAGTACTGTTAAAACTGAGCTCAAGAGTAATGATTTTTTGTAACGCACTGTATCAGCAGTCATCTTCACTAAACAAGGCAGATATGTCAGAAGTATGTCCTGAAATATGGGGAAAAGAAAGAAAAAAAGAGTAGATTTCATATTCAAGCTGCAGTTCATCTTTGTTAGCATGTGACTAATCAATCTGAGGTAGGGTAAGGAACTTCAACCATTTGATGTTGTGTAGGTTCGATTATACAGGTGCAATCTATTAATGGCCTGTATGGCTGTCTGGAACAACAGAGATTTCATGTTCCTGCTGGATTCCACGTTCTCCAGGGCATCTACATGAAGTCTAACTTTCAAGAACTTTGAGATCTAAAAAAAGTCCTGGTTCCCATACAAGCAGCTGCAAGAAAAGCATGATTTATATGGAAAACAGCTGAAAAGAAACAGTTTGATGACTTGTCACAGCCCCTGTTTTTCTGACCTTCCCTTCAGGAGAAAAGTTTCCCCCGTCAGTTCTCTGATTACCCGATTACAGAAACTAGCTGCAGGCAGTTGTGGTAGGCTGAACTGGGCTGAGTTGCTTAGCAATAGTATCTTTACATTCATGCTGGCTCTGGGAGTCAGTGTGTGAGGTCAGTATGGCACTGGCTCACTCCAACGTTATATGCTGCAGCATTATCGTACTGTATGGAGACATACAGACAGTGTTCGTGATTGCAGATTTGACTACAGAGCTGATTTATCAATCTCTGTGGAAAAGTGGGATAGGTTTTGGTGTTTTCGACTGACATTTCAAAGGCAAGTGATCTTACTGCTCACGTAACGGTCTGTTGAAAATCTCCTTGACTAAAGAAAGCTTTTCACTCAGGTTGTCTGCCATTATGGTAGTGCTTCTGCTTTTTGCCGTTTTAGGAAATGTATACTGCCTTCTCTCTCCCCCTCTCCTCAGACTGTGCAGACAACACTGCTGCTATAAACAAGCCCCTCTTCAACACAGGCATTGACAGCTGTGGTGCTAAGAAAACTGTTTCCAGTTGCAATGCTGCCTTACGAAGAAGAGGGTTCTGAAGAAAAAAGGATCTGTGGTTCCTATAGTACCTCCACTGCTTTGGAAGAAAAGATTCATTGGGATATATATTAGGAGAGTCCACTGAGGAAGCTCATCCGTTTTTGACAAAGAATATGCTTACAGTGCAGTTACTGCAACCATATGTACTGTAGAATGGACTACCGGGCTAACAAATGGGGCCATCTTTTACAACATTTGGGCACCAGTCCAGCTTGCCTGCTCTCCTCACACTATCAAGCCACCCATCATCTGGAGACAGACAGCACTGTTCTCCAAGAAGTCAAACCTTCCCTTGCATTTTCAGAAAAAATGATTATGAGATTTGTAGTGTCCACGTTAGAGGAATGTTGTGTACATGCATGATGCTACAGTCTAGACTTTTCAATAAACCAAACTAGCAAAACACGGAACATTGTTTGCCTCTCAACAAGCCATGCCAAGCAGCAGACTTCCACACCAGTCACAGTACTGAAACCAGATTGCAGCAAGAGAACAAGATCAGCCTTTACCTGATGCAATGCAGGGATCAGGAAAACTAAAATGCCATGGGAGTCTATTAAGTATCATTCCATTAAGATGCTGCAGACTATTGTAAAACTATTTTAAGCACCACTGGGAAAATTAAATATCTTGCCAAAAAAGGAAAAAAAAATGGAGGGGTGGGGGGTGGAGGGAGTGGGTAGAGGAAGGTGTGGAACCAACAACCAGACATTTGAGCATTAAACTTCCTACAATATTCATCCTGCAATTTTGGTATTACCATAAAACAAAACAAAAAGAGTTTTTTTATAATACTTTTCTGGATGGTAAGATAAACACCATAAAAAAGAAGATGCAATGAAAATTTAATTTCCACATGCAATCTGATGCAGTGAGACCACCAAAATTTCCATTAAAAACTAAAAGCTATTCCTGCATTGCCAATGACAAGACATTCAAAATCAAAATCAGCTGGGATGTCTGCAAGGTTTTGAAGCAAGGCTTCACACAATCAGGGGTCACAATTTGCATTTACAAGAAATAAAAGCATCCTTTCCATACTTTGATGTGCTAAGTGAGAAGTTAACAAGATAGTCACTTCAAAGATACTCTATTTCACTGGAGGACCTTCAATTACACTATCAACTGGACAAGGATTCCTTCTTCCCCTTTCTGGTTATTGGGGTGACACACTTTTTGAGCTTTCTGTGTTCATAAAAGCCACAAGGACTTTTATGTTAAAAAAAGAAAAGAGAAAGTATGTTGTCCATGAAAGTTATCTTGTAGTACATCTTTATCCCTCCTCTATTTAATGCAGTCTTTGTTTCTGTAGAGAATAGAACAAAGTTTTTGCCACCACAGTTGAAGTTTATTTCATATATGCACATTCTAGTAAAAGCTCACAGGGTAGAGTAGTTTCAGCCTTACAGGCTAAGAAAACAGCATAAAACTCATGTACTGCTAGGTCTTTTAGCCAAGTTATTTTTTCCTGTGGTTGGTGAAGCTAATGGAACCAACAGACTAGTCCTAAAGTCACAAGAAAAGGCAGATCAAATTTGCTATTTAGCAGTCAAAATAGACGTGAATGCTGCCATGTGGTGTAAGCTTTCAGGATTCTTTACAACAAAGAAGGGTTAAAATTAATTGCTTAAAATAGTATAATTTGCATTAATGTAATTCATTCCTGATGTTAAAAGTCTTGAAATTTAAAAATTATATTTCATAACATCCAATATAATAAATGCTATACTGTCAGATCAAAGCAGGCCTATCTACCAGGGCCATTACATAATACTCTATTACTGCTCTTCTGGTCTTAAAGTATTAACTTTCCAGAATGATTTCCCAATCCACTATTTCTCAAGCCTCAGGATGCTGCTTCACCTGAATTGGCTATACCAGCCACTTTGGAGTCTTCCATCCCTTGGCAATCTGGTGACAGGTGCCTGTGTCCTCAGAGAGCAGGACCATTAGCCACAAGGATCAGTTTATGCAGTTTACCTATCATAGCTTCATGAAAAGAGAAAACATTTTTCACTCCCTGAATACGCAAGAGTAATACTTTTATAACAACTTGTAGTAGTGTAAGGTTCATTGGAAAATTCCAATAAGACAACCAAGACTTTCCTGAAAGTTCAATGCAAAATGTAAAGTGTAGCATTGGTTGCAAAAGAATAATAGTGGTAAAGTCTATATCATACATTGATTTGCTAAGAAGGATAAAACGGCAGTGTCTAAACAATTTTGTTCTCTTGGCTTTTGGGATCTGTCACTGTTCCTTTGCCTTTCTGACTTCTCTGCACCACATATTAACCTTTTACTGATAACACAAGAGATCTCGTTGGTTTTCTACCTAGGAGAAGAAGGTGGCATTGGCCCCTTCTAGGCTTTCTTTGCCCATGGGGGAGGATTAGATTTCTGTATTATTTCTAAACTGTATCTAATCATAAATACATGTAAATATATTTTGTATATATACACTTTCAAATATAGCTTGCTGTAAAATACAGCCTTATCTTACTTCCAAACCTTCTGAGCTACTCTAGTAAATTTTGCCAGGGGGTGAGCATGGAAATTCCTAACCTGCCACACAACTGCAATCTGATAAAAATCAAAGAAAAAAAAAAAAAGAGAGAGAGAGGTATAATGAAGTCATCCCAAACAAGTGATCACTAAACACACCAAAAAATCCAGAACCTCTTGAAATCTACAGTGACGACAACACGAACTCCAGAACACACCTTATGACTCTTCACCTGTGCTTTCAAGCCTACAACAGTTTCTGTGAGCACAGCCCAGTGAAATTGACTCAAGAAGGGAAGAGAAGCCAGGCCATTTTACTGGCTTAACACACAGCTCCCAGTTATGTAACGCATCTTACAGTAAGACTTTTTGTGAAAGTGTGAGCAAAGTTAGACAACTACACCCTAAGGGGTAAACACAAAGAAGTGACATTAATCTGATTTTTTAATTTGTAAAGGACACAATTTTAAAAGCAGTCTCTGAAGGATCTTCCCCCTCTTTTTTCAAAGGCAGGTGCCTTAGTTGGGTATGGCAAGTTCTGTCTAACTAAACCTTCATGATTCAAATATCTCACTACCAAGCATTTTAGTTGTTCACCTAAAAAAAAAAAAAACAACAAAACCCAAACCCAAAATATTTTTCACTCAAATGGAAACTTTAAAATTATTCAGAATGAAATGTTTGTTCTCAGACACAATTATTCTGAGAAAATTGTACTGACAACTATCTTCTGTTTAGCTCTAAATTTAACATCCAGCCAAGCCTCCCATTTGCTCTCTATTTTTCCACCTAAAATGGCTGAAGCTCAACATTTATTCCATCTTGATCATTGAAAGGCATACACATTTCACAACTTAGTTGCATGAGAAGTTTCATTTAATCAATACTGAGTTTCAAAAGACATACTTAGCAACTTAGCTTATAGCTCACTTAACTGTTCACAAAGAGAATAAAAAAGATTCAAATAAATCTTATCATTACTTCTGGATATCTCTTCCTACCTGGTTGATTCTATGATTCAATGATTCGTTTTGATGGAAAAAAAGGCTATATTATGATACAAAATTGGAGGAGTGGCTGACACACTAGAAGCCTACAAGACCTGAACAGGCTGGAAAATTAAGCAGGGAGGAACCTGGTTAAGTTCAACAAAGTCGAGAGTAGTCCTGAGCCTGAGGAAGAATAACTCCATGCACCAGTACAGATTAGGTATTGACCGACTGGAAAGCAGCTCTGTGGAGAAGGACCTGGCAGTCCTGGTGGACAAGCAAGCAATGTGATTTTGTGGCCAAGAGAGCCAAAGGGTGTATTAAGAAAAGTACAGCCAGGTCAAGCAAGATTCTCCTTCCCTTCTCTGCTCTAATGAGACCACATCTAGAGTAGTCCATGCACTTCTGGGCCCTCAAGTTCAAGAGAGACAGGGAACAATTGGAGAGAGTCCAACTGAGAGTATAAAGATTAGGGGACTGGACTATCTATCTTATGAGGAGAGTCAGAGTCCCTGAGCTCTTTAGCCAGGAGAATACTGAGAGGGTATTATATTATACTTTCAAACATTTAAAGGGTGGGTGTCAAGAGGATGGGGCCAGTCTTTTTTCAGTGGTGCCCTGTGATAAGACAAGAGGCAAATGGGCACAAACTGAAACACAGGAAGTTCCACCTAAACCTAAGGAAAAACTTAGTGTGGTGGAGTACTTGTTCATGCTGCCCAGAGTGACTGTGGAACCTCCTTCTCTGAACATTTTCCGAACCCATCTGTACATGGTCCTGTGAAACCTGCCCTAGGCAAATCAGCTTTTTAGCAGGGGGGTTGTACTAGATGATCCTCAGAGATCTCTTCCAGCCCCCCATCATTCTGTAATTAATTACTTCAGTAGCCTTTACTGACACAAATAAGTAACTGCAAGCACAGGAAACACTTTTTTTTCATATATAACAAAAAGGAGTTTGTTCTCATTTTCCAGGATTCTTATACACCCTAGGCATCCGGAAAACCCAAATAACCCCTGAGAACCTATGCCTGATATTTACAGCAATAAATTTTGTTCTGAAAGTAATTTCTATATTCTTAGATACTGTAATGGGAAAAGTAAAAATGTTCTCTGTTTCTCTATTTAAAAACCTCTCATTTTTCACATTGTATCTGGGAAAGTTTCCCCAGAAAGTGAAGAAAATGTCTAGCAAAGTTTGTAAAAAATAAAACAAATTTCACTTCTTCTGCAATAGGTTATTTTTCATTTTCAGCACTTTGTGCTAATGTAAAGCCATGTGCTGTAATTTAACTAGCCAGAAGTTTTACATCAGCCTGACAGTCCTATGAGCCTCAGTAGAACAACAAAACAAAGACAAGGTAGCTAATAAGATGCCTACAAGATATCTGCATCTCTCCTCTATTTTTTTCAGACTTCATCTGGCTAAGGGTAAAGTACTTTAGTATTTTTAAAGGAAACCTAGTTAATTCTTTATAACTTGTTACTTGTGTCCATTCTAAGACCATCTTTATAACAGCAAACCTCTTACTCAAACATTCAACACTGCTCTTTAAAAAGAGCTAAAGGAATAACCAGAATAACAGGCTTTTTTTCTTGCAATCTCATTTTCCTCTAATCTGTTTGTACTAACTCCATATAACAAACTGGACAAAGGCAGTTCTTGATCATAAATATGTGAGTTTCCTCATTCAGATATGTAACTATCTATATATAAAAAGAAATATCTGTTACTTCGCTGACTTTCACAGGCAAACACAGATTTAGCACTCATGTTGTTTTCCATGAGTAGTCAAATAGCTGCTAAAAACAATTTCTATTAGGAAAAAGAACCTCACCATGGGGTCAGCAATAAGTGCAAGCCTAAAAGGGTAAACCTGTATAAATGGATATTGTTGGAATGATTTGCTGGGAAAACTAGGTCAGATGATTTAACATCTCCAGTTGATAGTCTTTAAACAGTTTCCAAGAATTGTTAAAAGGCAAGCATTTTTTAATATGAAAAATTACAAAACACATCATTTTATTATTCTGACCAGATTGTTCTACTTTTGTCTCTCAATTAGAATCATAGAATCAACCAGGTTGGAAGAGACCTCCAAGATCATCCAGTCCAACCTAACACCCAGCCCTAGCTGATCAACTAGACCATGGCACTAAGTGCCTCAGCCAGTCTTTTCCAGAACACCCCCAGGGACAGTGACTCCACCACCTCCCTGGGCAGCCCATTCCAATGTATCTTTGGTATATTACATCTTTACGAGATTATGATGTCATTGACCAGTCAAGCCATGCAGTTTATATTCTCAGACCCACCTATGAAACAATGAGGATCAACACAGCAGTTTGTTCTCATACACAGCTTTATGGCCTTCATTGACTCAGGAGTTATTATATTTAATTCAATTTTTCTTCCTAAAGAAACAAAAAATATTACTTATACAGTCAAGAGGTGGAGACCTACCCCTAAAAAATGTAACAGTCCTAGATACTAAAATAAAAAGCTGTTTCCAGGGTAATAGTAACGGATTCTATGAAATCATGTTCACAAAAATTACGTAGGAGTGCTCTTCAGCTGGAGAGGAGAAATAAAATACAACCTTAATTCCTTTAACTGAGTGATGCAGGAAAGCAAACTATAAACACAAATATATGAGCTGCTGTGAATTGTCGTACCTACATTAATTTCCACTTTCCACCTGGAAATGTTCTTAGACTGATGCTCAGAGATGAATATCTGCTTTGTCTCTCTTCTTCTGAATTTAAAGTGGCTGTAGTGCTAGTTCAGGCATTATAGTTAATGCAAATTTACTTATTTCCATTTGATCTGTGAAAATTTAACTTTAAGCTTCTATACTGCAGTGCCAGCCTGGTTTGGTTTTGTTTGCTGCGTGGGTTTTTTGGGGGGATGGTTTGGTCTTTTTGTTTGCGTTGTTTGGGGTCTTTTTTGTTGTTGCTCTCATTGTTATTAATTGGGTTTTTTTTGTGGTTTGATTTTGGGGTTTTGTTTGTTGAGGTGGGTTGGGGTTTTTGTTGTTGTTTTGGGATGTTTTTGTGGGTTTGCTTGGTTTGGTGTTTGGTTTTTTTTTTTTTTTGTGGTTTTAATGCAAATTAATTTATTTAATGTATCTGTGAAAAATCAGCTTAAGCTTCTACACTACAATACCAGTCTGGTTTGGGTTTGTTTGTTATAGGGTTGTTGGTTTGTGGTTTTTTTTTTTGTTTGAGTTTGATTGATTGCAATTTGTATGTTTATTTGGTTTTATTTGGTGCATATGTAGGGGGTGTTGTTTCAGTTTAGTGTAGCTACAATATGACATTTTTGCACATTTTTGAGCTCTCCCTTTTTTACTTACAAATACAAAAAGGTGCCACTGGAATTAAATATCCTGCTGAAAAACTCCATGGGCTATTAGAACGCACAAAACATACATCTTTCAGTCAGTGGGTTATGGAGATAATTAAGCAGAAGTGGTGAACCTTCAGCACAAGTTCATCACTAAGAAGGGCTCAGATCACTTACTATGATAGACAGATTATTTCAGAATAAAAGATGATCAACATTAATTTTATTAATAAGAGCTTGTTATTGAAAAGAAATGTGAAGGAGCCATGCAGCCTGCAATAGACTGATGAACAGCAAGCTGACTGTTACTGCTTTAAAGAAAAACTGTTAGAGTGAAAAATGATGCCACCTTCTACTCTCACAGATGAAAATAAAATACATCATCCATATATTCAACATAGTGCCATCAGCATGTGAATGAAAATGTGGCACCCATGCACTCTCCAAAGAACAGAATGTTAACTTTTAAAAATTACACTTCATTACTGATGATAACCAAGGGTATTTTTTAAATGTGGTCTTATTAAAATACCATTGCTCGCAGTGCTTAAACATGCTGGCAAATCAGTGCCACAGTTCTCATTCTCATAACCTTCTATCCTTTTTCTAACACAAACCAAAAGTGGATGCCTAGGGAAGAAATAGGAAACTGTTCCTTTCCAGCTCTCAGACACTTGCATCTCAGACTTCTTGAGCCAGCCACATGTTCCATGAACTTCATAGAAGAAGATGTTTTATCATAGAAGCAATCAGGTTGGAAGAGACCTCCAAGATCATCTAGTCCAACCTATCACCCAGCCCTAGCCAGCCATCCAGACCATGATACTAAATGCCTCATCCAGTCCTGGAGCAGCTTGCTTAGAAATTCAGAAATTTCTGTCCCAGGAGCTTTGTCTTATCTCCTGTTGTGATGGTTTGGGTGTTACCTGTGTCCCATCCCATACTTAGGAAAAATCACCCAGAGTAGACTCAGCTAGCTGGGAGTTAAGGAATGAAGCTATGTTTACAGTTTAGCACAACATATAAGCATATATATACACAAATATATATAGTCATATACAAGTTAAAAGTAATACAGGAACACAGTACCCCTCCCAGAAATCAGAGTCCCCAGGACAGCTCCCAACCCAACCTCCCTTCAGAATTAACCAGATCAACTCTGTTGTGGAAGGCTCGAAGGCCCAAAAATAGGCTTGTTTATGCCTTGTCTTGCCTGGACATGTTTTTCTGCCCAAACCAGAGGTAAACACATTAAATGGATAAAAGGGGCACAATAGGCCCGGTGCCATAAAGTCTGGCCTGCCCAGGGTCCAGGTTGTACAATGTGGTTGTAAGCGCGTTTGTGTAAGCCCATGCGCCCAGCTCCTGCTTGCCAGGCGCTAGGCCTGTGTGTTTACCGTATTTGCAAAGTCCAGGCCTGTGTCTTTTGCCTATTATGGTATTACTTTGGCTAACTGCCAAGCTGATTGGTCATTCTAGTGTCCAAAGGGCCATCAATTTCAGCCCACATTTGATAAATGGGGATACACAGGTAAACAAAGTGTTCAGGCTGCATTACTCACATTCTCGCTCACGCTCAGGTTCCCTTGCTCGCTCACTCGCTCGTTATTAGGCTTACACTCACCAGCACTGCTTATGCCTATTTGCTTTGCTGTTATTACAGAGCTCAGACTCCCAGCCAGCTATGCACACTTGCACGCCACTGTGGTGAGTTATCAGGACCAGATCCTGTATTGCCTGCCTTTACCTACAGAGCTCAGACTCACAGGCAGCCGTGCATCCTATCACCCGCCCTCTGCCTTATCACTGCCTGGTAAGCACCACTGCTGCCAAATTTACCAGGAGCAGGCCCACTTGTCTGCATGCAATCAGCCTGGTAGCCAGTGTGAGACCATGCTCAGACTGCATGGCATCGTACTCCTTCTGCACCTGAGGTCCTGCCAAGAATTCCTGGACAGAGCATCCAGAAGAAGCCAGGAGACAAGGGCAGAGATTGCATCCTTTGCCAGGAGAACAAGGTCAGAGACTGTCCTTTCCCCAGAATCCAGGAAGATTCTCCTTTCCCCAAAGACCAGGAGGATTCCAGCCTCAAATTCCATGGGCGAAGCTCCCCTGAAGTTTGGACACTAGCAATAGGCTGTGACGTAGGCCCAGAAGGTGATTGATAATAATAAGGATTTGTAAGTAAATGCTTTAATGCCTCTGTAATTTCTATTGCCTCCTGCCATAGAGCAGAAAGAGCTTTCAGCCCACCCTGCTGGGCAAGCACACGTAGACCCCAAGCAGTATTTACCGCGGGGAAAGTCCTTTCTCTGTTTATAGTTTGAATTGTTTGCTAGTTATTAATAAGTTATGGTGTGTCATTAATCCTAGAATATCTTCATGACCTTCTAAGATCCTTTTAACATTGAATACAGTGGTTGGGGGTGGCAAGAGTTCAGAATATTGAAGTTAATAAATACATATTTTTATAGAATATCATCTCGCACCAGTTAATTTCTCCCCTCTGCCACAATGGGCATAGGCGGCAGAATACCCCTCCACAGCAAACTCACATCTATCTCACTTGATAAATCTGGAGATCTGAGGTGAGATGTCAAAAAGACAACAAGGAGGTTAGAGGAAAAATGGTTAGGTTGGATTAGACTTAAGGCAGAGACAGCCACACAGAAAGAAGGAACTGCCAAAACTAAGAGCTGAGAAGTGTGTGAGAAGTGAGTCCTATCTATGCTTTGACTAGTTGCGTTTCTCAGCAGAAGAATAGTGATATAGGATACTATAGGGTTTTTTTTCTTTCTTCTCACAGCTAAGGATTTAATTTCTCTCAGTAAAATATTCCACTTAGCCTCAAACCAGTACACCTGTTGAGCCTCTGCAAATATCCATGATGCGTAGATTCAAGAACCACCACTCTTTTAATGTTTTCTGTCAGCATGCCTATTGTTGGCTTAACTTCCTATCTTCTAGCTCTTGTATTAGAAGAAAGCCCCAAACCAAATGGAAAACACCATGAGAGAAGCCACCAACTCCTTTGCACTCTTCCCAGGCCACTCACAACTCTATAGCCATCTGTGTTCCGGGCTGAAGGACCCTGGCTTACCTGGTTGTTGCTTACAAAATAGCATTTTAGCCGCCCTGATGCTCTTCTCTGGACAGATTGTAAATCCATTGTATCGTTCTTGAGATATGTGGACCAGAACTACACAAACTGTTTTCAGTTGTCAGCAAACTATAGATTTACTCAGTGACAGAGCCTGTTTTATTCTCTACTCTTTTCTGAAGAATAGTTAATGTTTGATTTACTTTTTTTTTCCACCTCCAAGTGCTGAACTGTTTTTCTCATCTATCACCATCTCAAAAACACGACTGTGAGCAGTAATGGTCATCTCAGGGCTCATATTTGCTACTTTAAGGTCTCAAGTACTAAGGGTGTATTCAGGAAGACATTACACATCACAATTAGTAGGTAGGCTGATTTGGTTCCAGTTCGTGAGTCAACAGGATCTGATCTTGAAGACTCGTTACTATTCCTTTCATCTAATTATTCTGTGCTACATAATCCTAAAATCTCCAAGGAGCCATTTAGATTGAAGACCAATATTCTGCTAAATCCCTCACAAGGGTGGATTCCTGTATGGGAACCACACAAAGACAGCTAAAAATAATTTCTTTAGATTCTTTGCTGTGGCCTTACCTTCATTTGGTGAAGGTGAAGGGAGCCTACAGGAAGGCTGGGGAAGGACTATTTACAAAGTCTAGTAATGTCAGGACGAGGGGTAATGGGTTTAAACTGGCAGAGGGGAGATTTAGACTGGATGTTAGGAGAAAGTTCTTTACAGTGAGGGTGGTAAGACACTGGAACAGGTTGCCCAGGGAGGTTGTGGATGCTTCCTCCCTGGAGGCATTTACGGCCAGGCTGGATGAGGCCTTGAGCAGCCTGCTCTAGTGGGAGGTGTCCCTGCCTATGGCAGGGGGTTGGAGCTGGATGATCCTTGAGGTCCCTTCCAACCTAAACCATTCTATGATTTTCTCATTGCCTGTGTACAATATACAATGTCACCTACTGGCTTTCTTCTTCTGAAATGATCTTGACAGTTTACTAAGGGAATGGGTGCTCTCTGTCTACCAGAAGCACATGCAGGGACTTGCCATTGTTTTCCATTCACAATCTCTGTGGCATGTAATTTCAGCAACTGTGTTTTGGATATAGTATGTTATCATCTTCATCTTAATGATTATGCTTAAAACACATTAAAGAGTATTTGTGAAGAAAACTTATGAAGTATTACTGATAAAGGTTTAAGTACTTACAGTATCTTAATAGTCCAAAAAGTCACCTTTAGTAAAAACTAAAGTTCTTGGCCTCATCTTATTTAAAAGATTAGCCAAAATGCTGCACAGATGGCAAACAGAAGATACATTCATGCAAGAATATACAAAATAATGTCTCAAAGACACAAGATTAAGAAATTAAGTATGAAGGGAGCAAGGGTATTTGAGAAAACATGAAATCAGAGAGGGAAAAAATTAGTGAAAACAGAAGAGTTAGGAAAACATTCCAGAGGATTAGAGTAAATTAAGACAGACTCAGCTACATAAGAGATGTCTCAACAGCTTTATAAATTAAAAGAGCATGAAACAATTCATTGATAACTTGGAACAAATGTAGAAATTCTACTCCAGTGAGCTGAATTGTCCAAGATGAAAATTATCCTGGCAGAAGTGCCTGGCATTGACTAGACTAAAACCAACAATGGTAAGGAAGGCAATTAAAATAATAAAAGTCTCACTTTGGAAATACAGGATCTCCTCTTTGTCCATAGCTACAGATAGTAAAAGCTAGACAGAATATAAACAGAAGGTTGAAGAGGGGGGAAAAAAATGACACTGAGACACATTTTAGATGATGGAAGAGATTATGGTAGCATTAAAGCCAGAGCAGACGTATTTATAACTGAATGTGTCTAGATAACAAACATCAACTGACTGGATGGTAATATGATGAGGGAGGTATAAAAAGTGAAGGACACAAGAGAGTTTTGGAGGGGGAAATACAGAGCTCTGCTTTACCTTTGTTATCAGCAAGCTGTCAAGGCAAAATGCTGATGATACTAGATGAAATGCATGCCTGAGCAGAGGCAAACTAACCCTGGGCTAACAAACAGATTTGCAAATCATCTGCATAAAGATAGTACTTGATCATGTATGAGAAGAAGAGGTCACCTAGTGATAAGATTCACAATAAAACAGTAACAAAATGCATTTCTACAAACTGAATGAAGAAACAAGTCAAATATTCACCAAAATGAACTTGCAGCAGTAACTGCAGAGACATAAAATTGTCCAACAGGAGTTGACATTATGACAGAAGAATGAATAGCTTTATCCACAATAAATCTTTATTTTAGGCTTACCTCAACAGCTTCTGTTGTTAAAAACAGATGGAAACTAAACTAAGCTGTACTTTGGGGTAAATTTGAGGGACACAACACTTTTTTACAATATACTACTATGGGGTGTTGTGGAGGAAAAATATAGATGTAGAAGCAGAGGGAGGCATCAGCACTCATCTGGGGTTGACAGTCTGATAGAAATACATACGCTTTACATGAAGTAACAAAATTGAAATGAACAGATTAATGATCCATATGTTAAGAATGCAAACTTATCTACATTAAAAAAAAACCTTAATGGTACTGGAACAACAAAACTGGAAGCAGCTGTCTAGTACAAATTAGGAGTCTAGTTGAGATGGAACATACAGTAGCATGAAACTTGAAGAAACTGGAGTTAACAGTATTGACTACAGGGTAACTTTATCAGGCAGGTTGAAAAAGAATGATCTAAGAAATGTTCTGAAATGAAAAAAATACATAAGCAAGTCATTAAAATGGACTCTGTATATTATAAATTGTGAAGGGAAAAATAAAAGGCCTATTAGTGTAAGCAGTTGAAATCAAGAGAAGCTGGTGCATGTAAGAAATCCAACTTAAAACGGCAAACAGGATAGGCTGAAGCAAAAGGCTCAATTGTCAAGTAAATAAAAATGAAGGCTTAAAGACTCATCATGAAACAAAAAACGGAGTGGGTCCCCAGATGACATGCCAAACACCTTCTGGAGATATACATGCAGATTTGCACCAGGGGTCCATAGTGATGCTACTTACTTGAGAGGAGCCCAAAAGCAGCCAGAAGTGTCTGTGGCTCCCACTTTATCAAACTAGAAGGCGAAATATGACATCAGATGTGATGGTTTGAGTGTCCCCCGCCCCCCACACTTTTAGAAATCACCCAGACTAGACTCAGTCGGCTCTGGAAATTTGAATGAAGCTTATATTTACAGCTGGCACAAATTTACAAGCAGATATTTACAGTATATACAGTTATATGCAAGGTAAAAAGGTAATACAGNAAAGCAAGATGGAGTGCAGCCAGCAGCCCCAAAGCTCTCCAGCAGGCAGAAGCTCCAACGAAGAGAGGA
>WAAF01019133.1:437260-533064 GCA_013400475.1 Tricholaema leucomelas | reverse complement strand
ACTGGGAGCACTGGGAATGAGACCTGGGGATTACTGGAAGCACTAGAATAACTGGGAGGGCACTGGGAACACTAGGAATCGAATTTAGAATTACTGAGAGCACTGGGAGGGACTGGGAGCAGCCTTCTAGGGCCCCCATCCTTCACTCACCTGCTTCTCCATGGCATCGTCACACCCTGCCCTCCCCACCACGTGGCACCATGGAAGGAAAGACAGAGATGGGGACGGCTGACAGGCTCTGCTCCTTTCTCTCTACCCAAGCCAGGGACACCCTTCTGGGTAACATCTGCACCTCCAGCACACGGCTGAGCTTTTGCTGCTTTCCTCTTCTTGAGCAGAGCTGTTGCACAGGGCTGCATCTCTGACCGTGTCAATGCTCCCCAGGATTGACTACCCTGAGACCACCTCGCAGTGGTGCATTTATCCCCAGCAGTCACAAACCTCTTGTGCCTGCTGCTCTGATAGATTAAACCATTGGATGGTTTCAGCTCTCTGAACCTGTCTCAGTCCAAGCCCTTCTCAGGGTGCTGGAAGCAAAGAAGGCCAAGCATGAATTCTGTCCAGCAGTTCAAGGAAGAGCCCTGGCACTCTCGGGCAGCCACAGGGATACCCACAAGGGGACGCTGGCCATGCACTGGAGCTGGGCGTGCTGAGTACCTGAGGAACCCTGTGCAACACCTGCCAGAAAAACCTTCGCTCCTCCGTGGGGCAGCCCTGGCTCTAGAAACAAAGCACTGCTTTATCTCAGCACTGCTGCAGCTATCAGTATCACCAAGCTGCAGAGCAATGGCCTGGGCCTGCGTCCTGCTCCAAACGGAGAGAGAGCTGCACCGAATGCAGCCTTCTCTAGCCCAGCTGTGCTGTGCCGAGGGGCTGGGCACAGCCTCACCGTCCTGTGCCTGTGCACAAGGAACACAGCACCTGTCAGCACCTCCCAGCAGCAGGGAACAGAGAGAAGCACTCCACAACTGTTTGCATTAGAGGCTTTCTGCTTATCCAACTGCTCTGTTAGTGTCTGCACTGGACAGAATCTTCAACTATTGTTCAGTCAGAGCTCTGACCTAATCTCCTTTTTAACCTTTCCCTCCTGCCAGACACAGAGAAACCCTACCTGGAGCCCACAGGAGCCAAGACAAAGGAGATCACCCTGCCAGGCTGCAGGTTGAGGCTGCAGCGGCACCAGCGTCCGCGCTGACGGATTCACCGCAGCAGCTGAGGCCCTTGTGCCCATCCTGCTGCTGCTGCACATCTGGCTGGCTTGGCCAGTGGAGTGGAAAACAAAGTGCAAATCTGCAAAGAGTGAAACAACCAAGAACAAAGCTCAGTTACACTGTATAGGTGTGGGCACACTCCTACGCCCCCAAAAAAAACACTGCCAAAGCATTTAATTTTCCACTGCCATGCACTGAGCTTGCAGAGCTCTGAGCTGATCCCACTCCAACACTCCACCTCCAGTGCGCGCAGTCAGCTCTGACTGCAGGCTGCTGGCATGTGGGCCACACAAGAGGGATGCCTGGCCCGCAGCACTGCCCAGCAGACATGCTCCTGAGCTGCCAGGGACACGTACCAGTGACAGCCAGACAGAAATAAAGCACTTCAGAGAACCCCACCAGAAGATGGCAAAGACAACCCCTGACACTTGGTTGCCTTTTTCACACACGCAACACATGAGCTGCTCCTAGAGCCCTGACAAAGGCTCTGCTCTTTGGCAGTGGCTGCTCAAGCCATGCAAGTCAGGCTGGAAGTGACATGACTGTAACTTTTTTGGTAAAGCTTCATTTATGACAGAAAAGGGATCAGTGAGATCAGAGACAGCCCAGATGCTTTGACACCTGGGAAAAAAACAAACCAAACCAACCAACCCAACACAACACCACCCATACATTAGTCCCCAGTGCCACAGTCCCCAAAGGAGCAGTGGATCTGAAATGTTTGGCCCTACTGGAGCACGCAGAGGAGCAGGTGTTGGTGACAGCTGTGCTGTCGCAGCCATGCCCTCCCTCTGAGCCGAGAGGCTGTGCTTAGCTCTGATGGGCAGCTGCTGAAATGCAGGGACTGCTGCGGTGCCAGTGTCCCTCCATGGCAGGGTTTCAGACCTGCTCGGGCCTGTGGGGAAAAGTGAGGTTTGCTTCAGGGCCACTGCTTTGCATTTCCTAACCTCTCTCGGCGTGGCTCAGTTACTTCACTGGCATGGCAAGTGCCAGAACAGCTGCCACATGGATGAAGCAGAGAGGAGAAGGCTCCACGCTGCTCTCCCTGTGTCTGGGATGCAGACACCATTTGATCCGCCTGCAGCAGCTCCAGCAGGCTGTGCTGCTCTGGAGCTCTGAAAGCTGCTCTCTAGCATTGTAAAGAGTAAAGGCAGCTGAGCTCTCCCTGTGCAGGCAGACAGACTCCCAGCTCCCTTCACACCTCCCACAGGTGTGCTCTACAAACCAACACCTCTCAGGGATTGTAGAACACAGCTGGATGGAAGATGCAGCACAAAGCATCCAGAGCTGCTTTCTCTACTTTAGCACCAACGCTGCAGGAAGATTCCAGATACTAATCTCAGTTGTTCTAAAAGGTGTCTCAGATCCATCTCACCTGCTCAGCTGATTTTCTGAGTCCTCGCAGGCACCCAGGGCTGCTCCCAACCCTTCCAGATGCAGAGTCTTGGGCTCCCCAGGCCACAGCTGCCTGCAGCCACGACAGACCATTTGAACAGCACTGCAATCCAGGCACCTGTCCTCTAAGAGTGTGCTGCAAGGAGAAGCAGCAGCCCTGCAGTGCCTCGGCTGGAAAGCAGAAAGCAACACACACTGACTGCATCCCAGAGCAAAACCAAATTTAAAGCACACACACAAACAGCCTTTTACAGCAAGGACAGCCTCGACCTTTCACCCAGCACATGCTAAACTCCCCTGGCACTGTCGTTTTTTTCTTCCATTTCCCTCATTTCATAAAGAATTAAGGCTTGATCCCACCAAGGAAAAACACAGCTTTGGCAGAGCCTGCTCACATGACTGCTGATGCTCACAATGACAGCCCTGACCAGAAAGCAGCACACTCAGCTAAGCGCTGAAGTGCTCTGGCCACCACAGCAGTGAGACCCAGACAGCTTTTATGTTTTGCTACCCACCTACTGAACAGTGCCACAATACCTCTAAAGGGAAAAGTTCCCTGACATAAAGCTTGGCTGCAGCAACATTGCTGATCAGTCTCACCAGGGCAGAGGCCACTCCCTGCATCTGAAGACCCCCTCCAATTTTCATTCCCTCACACCCTGAGCTTCTCCTCCTCTGCAAGCATCAGGACTTGAAAGGCCCAAGAGAAGCTCCCTGCTGCTCTCCCAGGCAGACACCCAGAGGCCAGCCATAGGTTCCTCAGCACTTGGAAACAAAACCAAATAGGACAAACTTGCCACGTCTATTCTGGCCAAACTCTGCAACCTGAACGTGCCAAATGCTTTGGTGACAAAACTGCCCTCTCAGAGCACACAGCAGCACATTGTGCCTCAGGTCAGCAGCTTGACAGCCAGCTCAAGCTAGATCTATCTTGTCACACAGCAGAACAACAGGGCCCAGCAGAGCCACCGAGCAGGAGGTACCAAGCCTATGGAAAAATTCCTCTCCTCCAAGCAAGCTCTGAGGGATAAGGTTTTAAACAAGGCTGACACTTTGCAGCAACTCACCACAGAGCCATTTCTGCTCCCATTTTCCAAAGAAAATCCATTTCTGAACCATTTGCAATGAGGAATTGCTTTTCACACAGCTCCACATTCTGGTACCAAAGCATCCCACCCTGCCAGGGTTTGTGGCTGAAGCTGAATACAAATCTGCAACTGGATTTGGGGCAAAGCAATTAAACTCCCTGCAAAAAGAAAGAAAAAACATTTCAGAAAACCCTCACCAAGGAACAAACAACAATGACAGAGAGAGCGAGACAACCTCCAATAAACCAACAGCAAACCCCAAAGGCACCTCACAGGCAGCCTCCTCCTTTCACCCATGCCACGCTGCAATTCCCCTCCCCCAAGCTGTCAGGGCAGCTGACAGGCTCTGCTCCTACTCCACTCAAGCCAAGGATATCTTTCTTGCTAAGATTTGCACCTTCAGCACACAACTGGGCTTGTGCTGCTTTTCTCTTCTCTAGCAGAGCTGCTGCACAGGGCTGCATCCCTGATCGTGCTGGATATTACCCAGAATTTGCTACCCTGACATCGCCCTGCGGGCGCTGCCTTCACCACTGCCAGCCACGACTCCCTGGGGCCTGCTGCTCTGATGCATGAAACCACTGGATGCTTCCAGCTCTCTCAACCTGGGCCACTCCAAGTCCTTTCCGGGGGCACTGCAAGAAAAGAGAGACAAAGGTTACTGCTGTCCAACAGCTCCACTAAGAGCCCAGGCGCTCTCGGACAGGCAGCCACAGGCACCTCCCCAACAAGGTGACACCAGACACCACTACAGCTGGGTGTCCTCGGGACCTGAGCAACCCTGGCCTTTACTGGCAGCCCTGGGAAAGGGTTTTGAAATTACTGGGAGCACCTGGAGGGACAGGGGTCACTGGGTATCACTGGGAGCACTGAGAGGCATTGGGTGTCACTGGAGCACTGGCAGAGACTGGGCAGTACTTAGTGTTACTACCAGGACTGGGAAGAGTTTAGGATACTGAGAAGAACTGGGTGAATGCTGGGGACACATTGGGAGCACTAGGAAGGAGATCTGGGGGTGCTCCCAGGAGAATGGGGAGGGTACTGGGAGCATGAGGAGGAGGACTTGGAATTACTGGGAGCACACAGGGGCCAGACTGGAAGCAGAGAGAAATTTGGATGGCACTGGCTGTTAGTAGGAGCACTGGGAATGGATTTTGAGGTTAATGAGAGGGACTGCAAGGGACTGGGGGGACACTGGAGCACCGGGAAGGACTAAGAGGACACTGGAGCCATACTGGGAATACAAAGATGGACTGGAAGAGTTAGTGGGAGGACTTGGATGAGATTTTGGATCTCCTGGGAGTACTGATGGGTCTGAGAAGGCACTGGGAGGTCTGGGAGTACTGGAAAGGGATTGTAGAGATACTGGGAGCACCAGGATGGGCTGGGAGGCACTGAGTATTCCTGGGAGCTATGGGAAACGGTTTTGAAATTACTGGGAGCACCTGGGAGGCACTGGGTATTGCTGGGAGCACTGGAAGGTATCGGGTGTTACTGGGAGCACCTGGGAGGCACTGGGTATTGCTGGGAGCACTGGAAGGTATCGGGTGTTGCTGGGAGCACCAGCAGAGCCTGGGCAGCACTTGATGCTACTGCTAGCACTGGGAAGTGAGTTTGGGATACTGGGAGAAACTGAGGGGTCACAGAGGCCACATTGGGAGCACAGGGAAGGAGACTGGGGGATTACTGGGAGCACTAGGAAAACTGGAAGAGCATTTGGAGCACTAGGAAGGCAATTTGCAGTTATGGGGAGCGCTGTGAGGGACTGTCAGGACACTGGGTGTTACTGGGAGACCTGGCGAACTGGGAGGGGATCGTGGAGCTTCAGGGAGAAGCAGGAGTGACCGGCAGGCACTGGGTATCACTGGAGGCTCAGGAAAGGATTCTGAAATTACTGGGAGCAGCAGGAGGGCCTGGGGGCACTGGGTATCACTGAGAGCCCGGGGTAAGGGTTCTGCAATTACTGGGAGAACTATCAGGGACTGGGAGGACACTGGAAGCACTGGGAAGGAGAAATGAGAAGTAGGGGCTTGTGAAAGGGTTTCCCTACCTGGGGTAGAGAGATACTTAGAGGGAAGGCTCAAGGTTTTAAATCCTTAGTATAAGTAGGATTTTATGGGCAGTTCAGAAACCTCCTTACAATTACATACTAGGCAGTTTAGGCTTAGATCTCCAGTTACACTTATCTACAGTCTCCGAGCTGCACAGAACAGCTGCCGAGACTGACTGGAACGCTGAAAGTGCAGACAGCTCTGTCTCGACTGTTTTTCTGTTTAAACTGAAAGGAAGCTCTCTATGGAGCAATTGCAAAGTCCATTACTTACGCGAGTGGTTGTAAAACGTGCCTCCGATCCGTCGCCGCTGATCCACTGATTTGCTGAATCCCCTTGCATGAGAGATAAAGAACGAACCTCGTTCAGTGAATGCATCAGGTTTTCCTCTCTGCAGGACAGTGGCCCCGTCCCGTTCGGCACAATGCTTAACGACTCCGTGCCGCTCGCCTCCTGCAGGTCGGCTCGGCTCCGCTCTGCTCGCCTCCTCTCGCTCCGTACGGAGAGACTCGGCTCGCTTCGGTTTCACGCGTTTCACTCCGGCTCCGCCCGCCCCGACTTGGCGCCGTTAGGCTCCATGTGGATCGGCTTCAGCTGGGCTCCGTCCGGCTCGACTTGGGTCAGTAGCAGTCCGCCTCCGTGGCGCATACGCGGAAAGGCGGCGCTCTGCGACGCATGCGCCAAGTGCACAGCACCGCTCCGCATATAACGCGTGCGCGGAGGTCATAGCAGCGCCCCGCTCCAGCCCCACAGCGGCCGGTCTTTCTGCGGTGCCGGGGCGGCGCCGGGGCGGCGCCGGCCGCACTGCAGCAGGGTTTCGATCTTCTGAGACACTTTGGAGAACAGAGCAGATACAGGCTTGTTATTTTTAAATCGTGTTTCAACTACGAAAGAACCAACATTTTTAATACCTGTATCGAAGAGGAGATTTCTGTCCGCTGAACTCCGCACACTAATGCGAGCTTAGAGAAGTTTTAGTCTCTCCCCCCCATCCCCCGCCCGTGCCCCGAAGAATTTTCAGGCATTTTAATAATTTAGGGCATGTAGAGACGAGGCAGCAGCACAGAGCACTGATGGGGACCCTGTGCCTGGGGAGCAACTCAGCTTGGCTCCTTTCGATTTTATCCAAAGGAAAATCCACTACTTTTAATTTATATATACACAATTTATAGTTCAAAACCTTATGTGGCTCTGCTTAGGATTTGCTTTCATATTCTAGAAGCCTGTATGTATCGTAGAGGAGATATAGGGGGCTCCCAGAACCACTTTAAATGCCATTAGAAGCCCTTTATAGGGCACCAGAGTATCTTTAAATATTCACAGACCTCCTTTAGATGTTCTCAGACCTCTTTGGATGTCCCCAAGTGTCCTTAGATGCCCCCAGACCTTTTTGGATATCCCCAAAAGGTCTTCTGGTATCCTCAGATGCACAGACCCTTTTAGATGCCCACAGGCCACCTCTGTCACCCTCAAAACTCCTTTAGGTCCCCCCAGACCACTTTATATAGCTACAACCCCGCCTTTAGACACTCTCTCCCACCCAAACCCTTTTCACATGCCGCCAAGGCGTCTTGGGAGGTGACTCAGACCCCTTGGCAGCGGGTAGCAGCAGGCAGTACCTCACCATGTCCACAAGGCGGCAGCTAGAATTGGCTGCAGGCTGGAATTGGAGGTGCTGGGTGGAATTTATTCTCATTTATCTATTCTGAATGAGAAGTGTCCTTAGATAGATAGAAAGGAAACCATATCAAGCAGCGTATTTGTGCAGCAGCTGGGTTGCAGCTTACACCCCTCCACCTGCTGAAAGGGAAAATTGTGGTGACTGGGGACCCCAGCCTGGAGATGCTGACTTACTCAAGGATTTTTCCTGTGTTTTTTAGCTTCAGGGTGCTCAAACACTGTGTAAAATAGGTCAGGGTCAGACATAAGTTCCTTACTTTGCCATTCATAAGGTTTACAGTCCAGGTGTATGTACATTAGCAAGTAGCCTTTGTCCATTTTCCTCTTGTAAAGAAATATGTGGGATTAAATTTCCAAGTCTTAGTAGCTGGAAACAGTGAGGCCAGGAGAGTGCCGGGGGCCTGCACTTTCAACTAATTCCAAGCAATCAACCAAGACAGAAAGTCAGAAGACATTGCTGTCTACAACTACTTGAAGGGAGATTGTAGCCAGGTGGGGTTGGTCTCTTCTCCCAGACAACCAGCAATAGAACAAGGGCACACAGCCTCAAGTTGTGCCATGGGAGGTATAAGCTGGATGTTAGGAGGAAGTTCTTAACAGAGAAAGTGATTGGCATTGGAATGGGCTACCCAGGGAGGTGGTGGAGTTGCCATCCCTGGAGATGTTCAAGAAAAGACTGGATGAGGCACTTAGAGTGCTTTGTGGAGCACTCACTGGATAAGGAATTGGTTGGATGGTGGCATGCAGAGGGTGGTGATCAATGGCACAATGTCCACCTGGCGACCGGTGACAAGTGGTGTTCCTCAGGGGTCAGTGCTGGGACCAGTGCTCTTTAACATCTTTGTCAGTGATATGGACAGAGGAATTGAGTGCACCCTCAGCAAGTTTGCAGATGACACCAAGCTGTGTGGCACAGCTGACTTGCTGGAGGGCAGGGATGCCATCCAGAGGGACCTGGACAGGCTGGAGAGGTGGGCCCAGGCCAACCTCATGACGTTTAACAAGGCCAAGTGTAAGGTCCTGCACCTGGGTCGGTGCAATCCCAGGCACAGATACAGGCTGGGTGGTGAATGGCTGAGAGCAGCCCTGAGGAAAAGGACCTGGGGGTCTGGGTCGACGAGAAGCTCAACATGAGCCGGCAGTGTGCACATGCAGCCCAGACAGCAACCCTGTGCTGGGCTGCATCAAGAGCAGTGTGGCCAGCAGGGCAAGGGAGGGGATTCTCCCCCTTTACTCTGCTCTCCTCAGACCCCACCTGGAGTACTGTGTGCAGTTCTGGAGCCCCCAACACAAGAAGGACATGGAACTGCTGGAGCGGGTCCAGAGGAGAGCCACGAAGATGCTCAGAGGGCTGCAGCAGCTCTGCTATGAGGACAGGCTGAGAGAGTTGGGGCTCTGCAGCCTGGAGAAGAGAAGGCTTCGAGGAGACCTTAGAGTGGCTTTCCAGTATCTGAAGGGAGCCTACAGGAAAGCTGGGGAGGGACTATTGACAAGGTCTAGTAATGTTAGGACGAGGGGGAATGGGTTTAAGCTGGAAGAGGGGAGATTTAGACTGATGTTAGGAGGAAGTTCTTTACAGTGAGGGTGGTGAGACACTGGAACAGGTTGCCCAGGGAGGTTGTGGATGCTTCCTCCCTGGAGGCGTTTAAAGCCAGGCTGGATGAGGCCTTGAGCAGCCTGCTCTAGTGGGAGGTGTCCCTGCCTATGGCAGGGGGTTGGAGCTGGATGATCCTTGAGGTCCCTTCCAACCTAGACCATTCTATGATTCTATGATTCTATGATTAGTGCCATGGTTTAGTTGACTGGATAGGGCTGGGTGCTAGGTTGGACTGGATGATCTTGGAGGTCTCTTCCAACCTAGTTGATTCTATAACCTAATGGACTTGCCAGACTTGCATGTGCTTTCTGGTCACTCTGTTTAAGTTTTTCCTAGACAGTATGTCCAGTCCCAATATATAGTGGGTGCAAGAATCCAGCCAATCACAATCCCAGATTCCAGCGCAGGCCCTCCCACGAGTGAGTACACGTGTGAGAGCAGGAGGAAAAGGGCACCTTTCGCCCTTCCTCATTCAAGCCTGCAAGAGGAGGGGAAAGCGGTTCTGTGCCTTCATCTTCCGCCATTCAAACCTCCGCTGATGGAGCAGGGGCCCAAAGGGAGCCTGCAGTCCCCCACTACAGGGATACACTCCTTAGGCAATACGTGAGTGGAAGTGATCAGTGACATTAATTTTAAAGCAGATGGACACTGCACAGGGGCAAATGTGACATCTGCAGTGCGGGCATGGGCTGCACAAAGATTAGCCTGATGGCACGAGTCACGAAGTGTGGCTGTGTCCAGAGAGCAGAGATGGCTGGGTTTCACTGCAGCTGCTTCAGCTGCTTTTCTTCTCAGGATTTTTGAAGCAGTTATGGTCTTGACACATCAAAGTTGCTGAGAGAATGTTTGGTGCCGATCCTTTCGTGACTCCTCACACTTGCTTGGAGCTGTGGGTCACCTCCTGGCTCGGTGATCAGACAATTTCGGGATAAATAGTTAAAATCTAGTTGTGGGGATAAGGAAATGAAACTCTGTGGTCACATGAGAGAGCAAGGACGAAGGAGGAAGCCAGAGTCACCAGGGCCTGTTATCACCTTGTTGGCCATGAAGGATTTAAGACTGTTCAGTGAACAAGGAATTGGCTGGATGATCATATCCAGAGGGTGGTGCTCAATGGCTTGAGGTCCAGATGGAGAGTAGTGACAAGTGGTCACTAGATCACATTGCTCAGAGCTCTGTCCAACCTGACCTTGAATGTTTCCAGGGATGAAGCATCTACTGCCTCTCTGGGAAACTCAAGCTGGTTCCTTCTGCCATTTATTTCCATTGTCTCAGATGAACCAGATGGATCTTGCATGCTTGGTGTATTGTGGCCTTTCTGAAAGAAACAAGGATGACCTACATAACTTGAAAAGAGTCTGAGAACTTCCTAGGACAGAAGGACAGACTGCATTTTGCTCCTCTAGAACTTTGAAACAGTGACAGAGGAGCACCAATAGCTACATCTGCAGAGTACCTAGACATAAATATATTTTCATTTGCAACTCCAAGATAACAACTAACTAGTTAGTAGATGCCCAGAGCTGAGACCATGTGGAGACCATGTGGCTGGCCCCAAAGGAAGGGCGTCCCAGAGAACTGTGTGTCAATGGATTTTCCTCTTCCCATGCAGGTCCCCAAGTCTCCAAGCCATGTCACACCAGCAGCAGAGCAGCCATCACCTTTCTAGGGCTGTGCCAAAGAATGTGCCACCCTGTGGCATGCTGAAGTTGCACAACTGTGCTGACTTCTCCCACACCCCTGTTTAGCTTTTGTGGGTTTGTTGAAAATGAATGCTTAATGCTTTGGATTGTTTTGTTTTGTTTTTCATATGTTACTCTCTGATTATTTTGACCTATCTGTCTCATGACCCAGAGTATTGCCATTAGCAGGTTTCTGCACTGATGCTTGTCTTTCTCTTGTTCTTGGTCTTACCTGCAAATAGAATAGAATAGAATAGAATAGAATAGAATAGAATAGAATAGAATAGTATAGAATAGAATAGAATAGAATAGAATAGAAGAGATTAGAATCAACCAGGTTGGAAGAGACCTCCAAAATCATCCAGTCCAACCTAGCACCCAGCCCTTTCCAGTCAACCAGACCATGGCACTAAGTGCCTCATCCAGTCTTTTCTTGAACACCTCCAGAGATGGCAACTCCACCACCTCCCTGGGTAGCCCATTCCAATGCCAATCACTTTCTCTGTCAAGAACTTCCTCCTAACATACAGTTTATACCTCCCATGACACAGCTTGAGGCTGTGTCCCTGTGCTAGTTTGAGCCTAGCTAGCATGTTTTGGTGAGAAGAACTAGATGATAGGCTGTAAAATGAAAACAATGGTGAGGTCTACTTCCCTCACAGTCTTGCTGAGATGTATACAAAAGAAGAAAGGCAAAACAAAGATTAGGGCATTTGCTTCTTCTCCTCGCTGGGGAACTTTGCCTGCTGGGGAGCTCGTGGCTGCTGGCTGGACTCCATCTTGCCTTCTAACCTCACCCTTCCTTTGCTTGGCTGCTTCACCTTGCTTTTTAACCCTTTTGGCCGAACCTCCATTCTTCCTTAGGACTGGGGTAAGGTTGAGAGGGGTAGGGGGAAGGTGAGGGGTGGTTGAGAGCCCCTCCTGGGGACTCAGGTTTCTGGGAGGGGAATTGTGTCTGTATTACCTTTTCCCTTGTCTATTTCTGTCTATAACTGTATATACTGTAACTATCTGCTTGTACATTGTGCCAGCTGTAAATATAAGCTTCATTCAAATTTCCAGAGCCGACTGAGTCTAGTCTGGGTGATTTCTAAAGTGTGGGGGGTGGGGGACACCCAAACCATCACAGTCCCCTTGTTCTATTGCTGGTTGTCTGGGAGAAGAGACCAACCCCCACCTGGCTACAACCTCCCTTCAGGTAGTTATATATAGCTCACTTCATCAGCAGTGAGATGTCATAGTAAGACACTAAACCATGTCCCTAAGCTCCAGGTCCACGTGGCACTTGAACTCCTCCAGGGATGGTGACTCCAGCACTGCCCTGGGCAGATCATTCCAATGTTTGAGAACTCTGTCAGTGAAGATATACTTCCTAATATCCAGCCTGAACCTCCCCTGGTGCAGCTTGGAATAATTTCCTCTAGTCCTGTTGCTTGCCATCAAGGAGAAAAGGCTGGCCCCTCTTCAACCTCCTTTCAGGGAGCTGTAGAGAGCAATGAGGATTCCCTTCATCCTCCTCTTCTCTAGACTGACCAATCCCTGCTCCCTCAAATGCTTCTTGTAGGTCATGTTCTCCAGACTGCCTTGGCTTTGCAAAAGTAACCTCCTCTCCTGCTCTGGCAGACCATAGTGGATGGGCCAGCTTATGGAAGAAGTACAGGCACTGCTTTCCTTCCACTGACAAGGGACACTACATTGCCTCCAATGGCATCACAGAGATTTTAAAGAGACTGGATGTTGAATATTGTGCTTATGAGTTCCCATCAGGCTGGGATATCACCAAGTGCTTTATTGAGGGGGACCCAGTTGGAGGCCTCATGATGGATTTCCTGAGAGGGACAAAAAACTTCCTGGGCACAGCCCTGCCAGCAGCTGCAGGAGGCTCTCAGCCAGCCTGAGTGCAGCATCAAAAATGATGGGAGGATCATCTTCAGCAACAACTTGAGTATAGTTGTAGTTGAATTCTAGAGTCTGGACCGTCTGCAGCAGGCAAGTTGGGTGGTGTGGTGACTGTGCAGTCACAGAATTGTGTAGTGTAGAAAGAAGGCCACTCTCAGGCAAAAGGGCAAGAAGGCAGAGCTCAGTTGGAGCCTCCCATTCCCAGCCAGGGTCAGCAGAACCATCTGCAACACAAAGGATAAGTTCTTTGTCTCACAACAGGACCAAAATTTCAGCCTGATTATTTAGTCCAGCCATGGAAGAACATTTTTCTAGAAAGTAAAGAGCTTGATCTCACCCAAAGCCTACATGGACTTGCCTTTTTAACAGTACACACCCTGTCTGTGGTTTGACACTGTGATTTCCACTTTTTTATATAGCTAGCACCTCTGCATACCTAAAGACACGTCTGTATGACCAGGCACTGCTCTGCAGCCAGGAGGAGGCTGCAGCTCCTGTGCTGGCTGTATACAGACCCACTGCTTCCAGCTGCACCAGAACGAACCATCAACATGTCCCTGCTGTTCTGTGCCCAAGTAGTGTGCCTCACTGAACCCAGTTCTGAACTTACCCAGTCCTGGGTAAGTTGCTCTATGCTAGGCAGTTTCCTGTGGTTTTGTCAGTGTTGGCATTTACTGCCCTAAGCCTCTCAGAATCTTGCAATACAGATATGTCTTGAAAAATTATCAGCCTTTTTGGTTGGAGAATTTTTTGCATCCCAGGGTGATCCTTGCCCTGTGCTCTTTTAGGCTGGTATTAATTTCACTACTTTCTTACTAATGTTTTTTCTCTTTATAAAACCAAAGCCACTTGAAACCAAAAGAGTCACATCTCCTAGATGTGTGTGCTTACAAGAAACAAAGAGTGAAGAAGATATCTAGGTAAAAATAAAATACCAAATACAGTTTTATGGAAACACTTAAGATTTCTTGTGAGAAATAGGAGTCTGAGGCTGTGGAAGAGTTGGGTGCAAGCTTCAGCTCCATCCCTGTGCTGCATCCAAAGGGAGGAGCTTGACTTGTCAAAGCACCATCACTACAGCACAGCAGGTATTAATATAGAATCATAGAATCATAGAATGGTTTAGGTTGGAAGGGACCTCAAGAATCATCCAGCTCCAACCCCCTGCCATAGGCAGGGACACCTCCCACTAGAGCAGGCTGCTCAAGGCCTCATCCAGCCTGGCCTTAAACACCTCCAGGGAGGAAGCATCCACAACCTCCCTGGGCAACCCGTTCCAGTGCCTTACCACCCTCACTGTAAAGAATATAGGTACAGTAAAACTATTTCCACAGGGTTCTGAGTTGTTCAGAAGGCTAAAGAAGGTGCTGCCAGAGCAGCCATCTGGCAAGGGTGATGATGCATGAGAGATCAGTGAGGTTTGGTGCTGCATCAAGGTCCATGGTGCTGTGAAGACCTTGGGCTGGCCACATGGCAGGAAAGGACCTCAGGTCCCACCAGCCTCATTGCAAACAGCTCTCAGGGTGGGAAGCACCAGCTGTGATGGAAAATACCCACAGGCATAAATCCCACCACTATAAACTTGATTTTTCTGTGCTTGAACTGGAAAGCACATGTCCATGTCCACATGAAGGGGCTGCAGATAAAAGCTTTGTTCCAGCATCACATGGGTTGTCACACTGGCTCACAAAACATTATATGTCATTGTCACCCAGAGTCTTGATGATCCTGCTTGAACCTACCCTCGCACCCTACCTGCTTGGGTGCAGTTACTGCCAGGGGTAGCAGTGCTCCTGTCTGGGAAGGGAATGCCAGCTCACAGAGTTGTTGCAGCTCTGTTTTTTGGGTTTTGTTGGGGTTTTTTGTTGGTTTGGTTTTGTTTCTTTAAGTCAACAGCCGACTGAACATGAGTCAGCAGTGTGCCCAGATGGCCAAGAAGGGCAACAGCATCCTGGCCTGAATCAGGAACAGTGTGGCCACCAGAACCAGGGAAGTCGTTCTGCCCCTGTACTCAGGATTGGTCAGGCCACGTCTTGAGAACTGTGTCCAGTTGTGGGGTCCTCAATTGAAGAGAGATGTTGAGGTGCTGGAATGTGTCCAGAGAAGTGCAGCAAGGCTGGAGAGGGGCCTGGAGCACAGCCCTGTGTGGCAAGGCTGAAGGAGCTGGGGGTGTGCATCCTGCAGAAGAGGAGGCTCAGGGCAGACCTCATTGCTCTCTACAACTGCCTGAAGGGAGGCTGTAGTCAGGTGGGGTTGGTCTCTTCTGCCAGACACCCAGGGACAGAACAAGAGCTGTGCCAGGGCAGGTTCAGGCTGGATGTTAGGAAGAAGTTCTTCACATAAAGAGTGATTGGCATTGGAATGGGCTGCCCAGGGAGGAGGTGGTGGAAGTGTTTAAGAGGAGGCTGCATGAGGAACTTAGTACCATGGGTTAGTTAATTAGAAGCGTTTGGTGACAGGTTGGACTTGATGATCTGAGAGGTCTTTTCCAACCTGGTCAATCTGCGATGCTGCGATTTGGTTTTCTTCCTGTCTCTTTGAAATGCAGCCATTTCTCTTGCAGATTTTTCCTCTGAAACTGATGTAAAGGAAGCCAATAGACTAACATTCATCCCTCGTGCAGCACCGTGGCACCCTGGTCTGTAAGTACTATTGCTGTCAGTATATGAGTGTTCCAGGCATCAATCAAAACTGGACAACCTCCTCCAGAGTACCCAACACATATGCACAAACTTTTATATTTGATCCATTTTAGTTTTTATTTTATAGGCAGTTCCTTTGCTTGTGTTTGCTGACAGCTCTGGGTAGGGAGTGTATGCTTGGGCTGTTGGAAGGGCTCTCAACTCTGCTCCCATTGATGCCCTTCTTTCACTATTAATTCCCATGGTTTACTTGCATGTGTTGGTGATGTCTCTGTCTCTGCCTGTCAGATAAAAAGGGAAACCAAAACCATACTAAAACTCAGACTTCCCTTTCAAGCTCCAAAGAACCAGATACCTGTTAGCCTGCGCAGAAATATGGGATAGTCCATAACCCCCAGATTCTCCCCAACCCAGGAAGTTTTCACCCCTCCTCAGAAGTTCCAGTAAGCAGATACTCAGCAAAACCTGTGAATAGAAAGTTTACCCACAGCATTGTAAATCAATGTGCAAGTGCTCAGAAGAAAAGGAGCACTTCAAAGCACTCTGTTAAGTGACAGCCTGGGGAGATGAAACAAGGAACCCCATTAAAAACACAACTGCTTAATGCTTTATGCTTAATTTGTCTTTTGATTCTTGAAAGGCAAGTCATTTAACAGCGACTCTGCTTGTACACCTGGCAGAAATACTATCCTAAGTGTCTGTTCCATTTATCTTTATATTTTTCTTGGGGGAATACATCATTTAATAACTATTTCTTGTGCGTTTTAGAAGATGCTCTCCTCCCATACAGGATTTCAGTCTGTGCTTCCCAGCAGTTGGAGTGCAGCAGCGTATTTGGGAGTGTCTAGCCAGGAGAGGGCTGCAGCAGCCAGCAGATTAAATGTGCCTCCCAAACACGAGATGCTGAGCTGAAGAGGCAGAGCCAAACAGCCAGGCAGGCGAAGGGAGCACTGCCTCAGATCAGTGGGTCATCACATCCTGATTCCAGCTGTTTGGAACCAGACTTGTTTCTGCTGCAGAGTCATGTTCCTGAAGCTGGGCCCTGGCTTATAACAAAAATCACAACTGCACAGCACAATGCCAAGGGTTAGGGCTGGGCTGGCCACTAGACAGGTGACAGGTGACTCTCTCTTAAGCCTTCTCGCTTCCAAAAGGAAGAGAAAGGAAATAAGGGAGAGTCACTCATGGATCGGAAAAGGAATCTAAAACAGTTTTAATGAAACAACAATAGAATTAAATATATGCAACTCTATGCAAACCCAATATGGAACCCAACCCCAGAAGGCAGTTACTCCCAGTCACCACTGGGCCATGGCAGGCATTTAGGAAGGCTCAGACTGGACTCTGTGGCAGACAGGAACTGAATTGAGGAGCTGGATTCTGGAACTGGATTTAGGTACTGCTGGATCAGGACCAAAGGCAGAACAGAGTCCTCCTCAGACACCAACTACTGAAGAAAAGTCTTGATCCTGGTGGTCTCTCAGCTTTGTACCAAACATAACATTTATGGGATGGAATCCCTTGATGGTCACTTGTCCTCTCTGCTTCTCTCTGCAGCTGCAACCTCTTACTGCAACATGGTGTGGTACACATGATTTAACAGTTACTTTGGTTTCTACAGAAGAAAGTACAAGCAAAAGCCTTTCTGTACACCAGTCCTTGGAATTAACTCTAAACACCAGTGTCAGTGCTGCTAGAAGCAGACAGTGTTTGAGAACATGTCCTTAGCTTCAAAATTGCAGTCACTGAGCAGAGCCTAAGCTGAAAGGTAGTATCACTGACCACAGTTAGATCTGTTCTAGCTCAAAGCAGGGTGCATGGTTGCAAAAAAAGAATGCACAAAATTTTCTTGTATATGTATTTTTCTTTTCCCACTTAAGGGCTGATCTGATGCAGCTTGGTTAGCTCTGAAGCACGGGTCTTTAAACGATCCTGTGGCTGACTAGGGGAGGAAAACAAAAGGAAATGGATGTCAAGGCTAAGAGACACTTCTGCTTTAGCTTTAAGCTGAATTAACCTTGCTGACCCCAGCTCAGGATGGTCCCAACCCTGCACTAAGTCTGATGGCTGTTCTTAGCACTGCAGGTAGGGAGGAGCATGGCTTGCAAGGGAGCCATGCTGCTGTCAGCACAACAGCTTGTTCCAGTCCCAAATGACTGCTCTTGTGGATAACCATGGAGTAAGCTGCTGTGTGTACTCTGAAGTAGAAGTAATGCCCTCAGAACTTGAACTGCATTATTTTCAAATGGAGCAGTTGCAGAATTATATCTTATTTTATGTTAGCAATAAGCCCCTTTCAATGGCATGGCATTGCTCTGATTGTGTGCTACAGCCTCATAAAAAGGAGTTGCAGAAAGCAGCTTTTCATATTATTAAGGAAAGATAACACTTTTTTTACTGGGCCTATATTCAGTCTTGGGGACTGAATGATTTGCCTTTGAATGTTACAGCTTCTCTACCCATGAACATTACTAGGGGAATGAAGGTAGCATAGGAACTGAAAAATCTAATAGTCTATTTCTGAACAATCTTGTTAAGAGACAAGTAGAATACTGGAGCATAGTGAAAAGGTTAAAAACTGACCTCAATCTAGAAGCAAAGCATAAAACTATAGATGCTGAGCTTTCCCCCCTGCTCTTCAATATTTGCCCATAGGAATCTGTTGAGGCTTATATGAAGGATGTAGAAAATCTGTGGTACCCTGTGCATTCCTCCTAAATAAATGCACCACATAAATACACGGCTGTAACACAAGAGCTCCAGTAGTCATGAGTTGTGCAGTATCTGTTTAGACAGTTTTCATTGAGACACCAGGATTTGCCCTGCAGTTTTCAGGTTGGGGATGCTAGTTCTGGAGGTCCCTTGAGTACACAAACACGAGGCAGGATCTAGATGTAGCAGAGAGATTGACAAACGGTTGTACTTAGGAAATCTCAGGAAAGCTCAGGGCATGCTTATGCCCAGGAACTAGTCTTCCAGCTACTGAAAGCATGTGTGGTCCAGAACTCCTCAGAAATATTGTCAGATAGCTCTTGCTAGGCACAGGATTTCCTGAAGGTTTGACTGTTTTCAAAGACCTTTATGACAAGAAGCTGTAAGCAGGTGTTTATCACTCTACTTTTTAAAGTACAATATTTCTTTGAAGGTCATATCCTCCAGACTGAGAATAAATATCTAAACTATGTCTAGAATATCTTTGTTATTAACATCACTCCTTGGAGCCACTCAGCTCCATTACTAAAGTGTCAACAGAAACTTAATTCTGATCAGATGTTGAGAGTACTGGTTAGGTCTCCAAAGACATATCTGTCCAGTCTGCTACTTGCCAAGCTGCTGAGAGACCAGACAGCAAAAGGCTGGAAATGTCCTTATTTTGGCATGGAAGAAGTGGGGTGATGGTAGTGATAAACACACCGGCAGTGCCATAGGTGCACTCGTCCTGTCCCAGCAGAGTAGCTCTATGCTGTCTGGGGAGAGACAGCAATCCCCAGGGGACTTCTTGTACCTCCTTCTCATCCAAGGACAGTCACCCAAGCTCCTGGCTGGGGGTGAGAACCTCAAGGTCTGGACAGACAGCCTTAATAATATTAATGTGCTCTACTTCTGCTCAACTTGTCAGCCAGTCCAATTCTGCTGTGAGATGCCAAAATACAGATGCACAGCCCTTCAGAAATCACAAAGCAAAGATTTCCCTCTGATACTGTTAGTAAGTCTTTTCCTGTCTCCAAGAGCACCCTTATCAACGCAAATATTCCTTGCAATCAGTCCTAAAACAAGAAAAGAAATAAACTGACACCCTTGCAATACAACTGCATTCATGGGGCCAGCCTGGCAGGGAAGCTGGGGCTGCAGCTTGGATGCCTGGCAGAGGTTGTAGGCCAGTCCTTCTGCACCCTATTATTTAAGCCGCTGGTTTTACCTAAAGCAGCAGCTGTTACAAAGTGTAGGAAATGTGTTATTCATCCCCCATTCTAAATAAATAGGTAAATCCCTCTGAGATAGACACTTGGAGTATTGGAGTATTTCCATTTCCAGTTACAGCTGGAGAGGTCTCAGGTCTGAAGGGTCTCACATAGAACATGTGAGATGGCCAGATCCCAGTGAGGCCTTTTTTCTCATCCCTGAGAAGAAATAGGGAAGAGCAGAGGAGGAGTTTTGTTTCCACGAGTCACTTCTTGATAGTCTGATGACATTTTTGGTTAGACCTGCCAGCAAGTTTGCAGGGAAAACCTATGTGCTGTTGTACCTTGAAGTGATGAATTTAGAAATGTGAAAAGTTTTCAGAGCAAGCTCTAACTCCCTGCTGCTTTGTTAACATTTTTTGGTGTCTATGAACCACTCTGTATCTCTCAAGAGATGGTATTATGGATTAAGGAAGATTACAGCTCACTGCTCCAATGGCTATTTCCTTTGGGGTTTAATCTCCATGGGCCTTTTGCCATTGACTTCACTATGCTGAGCCACTTGTTTTTGTGGACACTGCAATGCTTTCCTGACTCAGAGTAGTTGTGCTTTATAAGGAATCTGAACGATCACCTGGAGGGTAAACGTTTTGGTTTTATTACTTTGAGGAGAGGGACTAATATACTTTCAGTGATGAACAAATGGCCCACAAGATCTTGATCTGCAGATGTTTTCATGTAGATAAGTGTTGGCTTTGGTTTGTTGTGCTTGTGTGGCACATGCCATTTGGTTTTGGGGAAAAGAGGACAGTATGTGAGGGAATTCAGACAGAAGTTCTACAGATTTAATGCATTTAACTCACAAACCCTTTCCATTATTTAGTATCTACTAGAGATTATGATCCAATTTTACAGACCAGTTGTTCACTCTGGGGTGAAAATAAATTTCCTGTGACTCATGTGATCCAATGCAGAGCAGAAATAATTAACACTTGGACAACCAAGCAACTCAGATGTGGATAACCCTCAGTGTATTCATCCAAACATACTCCCTCATGTTGGGACTTGTTTTTATACATGGTTTAAAATAGCAATGGCAAAAATACAAATTTCAGCCTCAACATCCTTCCTGAGCTTATTTAATTCTTATGGCTTGCCTCCAAGGCCTCGTTCTTCCCAGCTCCCTTCTCCAGCAGAGCATCCACCCTCGCATTGCCGTATCTCATGACAGCCAAATTAAGGAAAGCTCTCCTCTGCTGCTCAGGGGACACGGGCTTGTGGCCAACCTCAGTTGTGACTCACCTGCAATTCCTGCCAGATGTTAATGCAGATTTTTTGTTTCAGAAACTGAGGTGACACGAAACAAATGAGGTGTGCTCTTCTGTGTGTTTCTCTAGGAGCATCTCACCTGGTTATAAATGCCTTAAAACAACAAGCACTGCTACAGCATTCCTTCACTGCACTTTGTGTAAGTTATTCCTGAGCCACTGTTGGTAGTTCTGATGATTTTGAAATGTTAAACTCAGGACACTAATATGGCCTGTAGTGCAAAGCCAGGTAAAGATGCAAATGGGAGAGTGAACTTCTTGCTTTCTCCTCCATGTGGGTGAGCTGTGTTTTGGATCCCTGTATACACAGGGAAGCAGCACCCTCCCAGAAAATACCGTCCGTAAATTCACTCTGCTTCTTCCCGTTCTGTCATTCAGCAACAAACTGCTTTTGAACATAACTGTTTTTAAAGGTGGTTTAAAGGTTATTTAAAGGTGTTTTGGATGTGGTGCTTGGGGATGTGATTTAGGGTGAGCCTTACAGAGTAGGGTTAGGGGTTGGACTTCGTGATCCTGAGGGTCTTTCCCAACCGGAAGGTTTCTGTGATTCTGTGACAACTAACATTTATACTGGTCTGGGTTATCTGTGCATCACCATGGTCACTGAAACACGTCATACAGCAAATTTCACTCAAGCTCGGACAAAAACTCCACCTATCCTATGTCTGAAGGGAAGAAAAGTAGAGAATACAGAAAGTGGTCTTTCTTCTGTGACATTTTTGTTTTGCTTCCCCCTGTTTTCTTGCAACCTGCTGGTTGGAGACCTTGCATACTGAAGGCTGCATCCAGGCAATCATACCACTTTGTTGCCTTTCCTCCTTCATTTGCCTAATTTCTTACCACTTGCTTTTGCAAAGACAGGCAACAAATAAATCCATTTCAAGTGCCTCTCCATAATTACTTATTATCTTGGTGAAAGATGTCCTTGTTTTTTTTAATTCCTTCTAATGTGAGTACCATCTGGCCTCTGCAAGCATGACAGCTCAGCTCAGATCTGCATTTCAGGGGTGCCACGAACCGGATGGTACCTGCTTCACCACAGAGTCATCAACTCCTCGGCATCATGATGTGGCAGGCAAGGAGAAGAAATAAGTCTTACTGGTCCCAGCACTGACAATCCAGAGGATGAGAACTGGCCAGAAGATGCTCCCTGGCAAGGGAAGAGATGGAGGAAAAGTTTTTCCATCACATTTCAGTCCTCTGGGGAGAAACATACGCGCTCATCATGGTGACAGAGTGTGTTTCCAGCTGACAGTTAACAGTTGGCAAAGCAGAGCCAGGGGGTTGTCCGTAAGCTGTCAGAGGCTTCTTATCAGTTTTTTTCCAGATTTAAGTTTCTATGAAGGCAAAGCATCTGCTTTGTGGTTTGTGGTTGGGCTGCGTTTGGGTAGGACTTCTGTACCTCATTTGGAAGCCCACACGCCAGATTTGACAGGGCTGGCTGACTGCTGTTTTATCACTCCACTACTAGATCTGCCATTAATGCCCATGTGCATCTTGTTATGTTGTGCCACAGCAACCCCATGTAACATTACAGGCTTGGGGAAGAGTGGCTGGAGAGCTGCTCGGTGGAGAAGGACCAGCGGGTGCTGATTGATGGCTAAGCTGAATATGAGCCAGCAGTGTGTACAGGTGGCCAAAAGGCCAAGGGCACCCTGGCTCATATCAGGAATAGTGTGGCCAGCAGGTCTAGGGATGTGATTGTTCCCTTCTACTTGGCATTGGTGAGGCCACACCTTGAGTGCTGTGTTCAGTTAGGGGCCCCTCAGTACAAAAAGGACATTGAGGAGCTGGAGTGAGTCCAAACAAGAGCAAATAAGCCGGCAAAGGGCCTTGCAGACAAGTCATCTGAGGAACGGCCGAGGTAACCGGGGCTGTTTAGTCTCGGGAAGAGGAGGCTGAGGGAAACCTCATCACCCCCTACACCTACCAGAAAGAAGGCTGGAACAAGGTGGGGGGTCAATCTCTTCTCACATGCATCAAGTGACAGGACAAGAGGAAATGGCCTTAATTTGTGCCAAGGGAGGTTCAGGTTTGATATTCGGAGAAAATTCTTTGCAGAAAGGATTCTCAGGCACTGGAACAAGCTGCTCAGGGAGGTGGTAAGGTCACCATCCCTGCAGGGATTTAAAAGATGTGTGGATATGGTGTTTAGGGATATGATTCAGCAGTAGTATCTTAGCAGTAGTGATGAGATGGTGATTTCTAGGTGAGTGGTGGGACTTTGTGATATCAAATGTCTCTTCCAACCTCAACAGTTCTATGATTCTGTGATTCTATGGCTGCAAAATGATCTGTCATCCTCTGCTTCCAAAATTGGGCTGGAAATCATATCAGAGAAATCTGCTGTTAAAAACTTCTCACTTTGTTATTCAACAGAGAAACACTTAAATCTGAGCATGCAAAGGGAAGTTCAGTTTTGTAAATAAGGGCCATCTCAGTCCCCAGGAAAGCTGCATTTTGCATGGGGCTCTGCCATAGGCTTCCCCAGTCTGGTCATAATCTTCATCTTGCTGGGCTCCAATTTTCCATCTTTAAAATCTTCCTTTTCTTGCAGGCAGGTCATGAGGCTAGATCCATTACTGTAAGTGAGAGGCTTTATTCCCGAGGTGATGTGTCATGCCTATACAATAGGAATAATAAGTAACTCTTCTAAAAGTGTAAAAGGGCCTGACATTATTAATTGCAATTCAAGCACTTGTAGTGTGTGTGTGGACTGGGATTGAATGCAGAATAGATTAAAGGTTTTTCTCTTGCTACATTTTTGGACTTTGGAAAGAAAAGTGAGCTGAAAAGTCCATGGTGCATTGATCCTGCAAGAAATCACCTGTGCGAGTCCCTGCCACTCCTATCAGGACTCAGATGACCCTGACAGGGTGCAAAGATGGAAGGACATCCCTCCAAGAGGCAGGACAGATTTTGTTTGATCCTGTAACCTTTTCTATTTGTGTGCTTTCAGAATTGCTTCCTATTTTCCCACAAGACTTCACCTGTGTGTATTGGTCATCAGTGAAAGGCTTCCCAAAAGCTTCCTGCCAAGGTACATAGGCAAAGAAAACTACTTGCATGGATTCCTCTGAGACCCCTTCCAAAATACCTGCCCATAAAAACAGCCCAGGACTTTGTCATTAGCCCCCTGATGACACCCTGGTCCAACTTTGGTCTGCCCTCACCTGCTACCTCTTCATGCTGCAAGTGTCATCTCTCTGACCAGGAGGCTCCTCTGCCTCTCAGCTTTTCCTGCTTTTGGTCACTAAAGATGGAAATCCACCCTTTAACTAACGTGCACCTAAGCGAATAACAGCTAAACGCTGCATGGACAGAAGCTCTACCGAAGCAAACCCTGCCGCAGCAGAGAACAAACACTTCTTCTTCTGCAAGGGATACTGCTTGTCCAGAAAAGTCCCATGTGCCAGCGATCCATCACGTCCTCTCCCAAGGGCTCCCACATTGTCTCTGCCTTCCAGCCACGCCAGCAGTGACACTTGGCAGACCTCAGGCTTCTTTCAGCCCTTCAAGCACATGATGGTCTTCTGATGACACCTTGACAAGGAAACTGCCTTTCTCAACTGGCACAACAAATTTTACCTTTGCTCTGCCTGTGAAGATTTCTATTACCCAATCACTCAAGCTCAGTCTACTGCAGAACAAGGAGAACGCTTTTCCCTCAGCAGCAATCATTTCTTCTCACAGTTTTTACCATGTGACTAATGGTTCTGAAATTGTAGGTGGTTTTTGGTTTTGTCTTTTTTTTCCTAGTAAAAGTTTAAGTGTAAAGTCATTTCCTTTATGCCTTCTGTTCTCATCCATTCCAGAGGCTTTTATTCTTATGATGAAACCAAGCTTGAGAAATTTCAGCTTGAAAAACAAGAATCTGGGGGAAGTTCTTAAACAGAGAAAACCAAGGTTTAGAATAAGAACAATTATAAAAACTTTAAAGGTGGCAGATTTCACTTGTTGTAATCATACATCTCAAAAGACATGTAAAAGGCAGCCTGCTGAGTAGCAAGAGAAAATCTTGAGATAAAATCTTGAGTTCTTTAAAATTACTGTATTTTCTTTCTAAAATATTTCTCATGTCAGTTAAATCTTAGCTGAAAGGGAAGGAAATTACTTGCCTAGTATGAGGTGTTCTTGACCTAGTAGGTGTCCCTTGCACATGACAGAGGAGATGGAACTAGTTGATCTTTAAGGTCTCTTCCAACCCAAATCATTCTATGATTCTATAGTTCTAGGAAATTATGGTATCTGTAAAACTTCAGCTGATGCTGTCATTGTGGCACAGGAGAACCATCCTACTTGAAATGCTTAGACAAATACAAAGCAAGCACTGAACCATGCCATTCAGGTGAAAAAGGGCAAACCTCACTCTCAGCAAATGCCAAGTTTCACAGTACCAGCTGCACAACAAGCAGAAATGCAGCACTGGCATCAAATCCTTCCTTTGCTAAAGATTTTCTAAAGAAACTTTCTTTTCTTTTTCCTTTAGGAGCAAATGCAAATGCTCTAAAGCTTCTCAGTCCTAAGTAGAGATGGTATTGGATGACTTCAACAGGAGGTAATGCTTTTACATGCCTACAGAAAATGTGATTTCATGAATCTCTCCTGCAGGCTGCTATTCAGTGATGAATGTGAAGAGGGCCTTCACAATGCCCCAGAAGTGACTAAAGCTCTTTATTACAGGCAGAAGTGCTCTAAGCTACTGCAGGGCTCCGGCACAAAGCATTGCAGAAGACTGCAGCCTACATTGTATGTCTGAGTTGCAATGCTTATAGATAAGTTCACTGAGCAAAAAGCAGGTCACTTCAGCAGACATAATATGCCCTTTGAGTCTTCAGCACCTCATTTTCTGTCCCCAACTATGGCATCTATCTTCCTTTCATCACTGAGTAAAGGACGGTTGCTTAATTACAATGGAAATACAAATGGTTGACACGAGAGCGTAGTGTTTCGCCTGCTCAGAACAACAGTGGAAAGTCACGTTCCCAAGACAGCTTGAATAGAGTGAACATTATTAAGTGCTGGCATGAAAAAGACCTCTCAGAGGAGATAGTGCCTTTACCCAATTAATCCTTCCTAATAAACTTACCCTTCAGAGGTGGGTAGAGCACTTTCAGTGTGAAGTTTGCTTCCTGTGATCATTTGTGCCAATAAAAGTTTTGTGAGAAAACTGATGAAAGCTGCTGCGAATGTGCCTGAAGGGGAATTTATTGTGGTATGTGACTTGCCAAGAAAGAACAGCACTTTGCATCCTTCAACTGGATTTGCTATCACGCTCTCTCTTGATGATTTCCATTCTTTAATAACTCCTTAAATGATAATAAGGCTCCCTTTGAATTTGCAGCCGAGGAAATTCCATGTCTGAACTACTTAGAAATGGAGTTTTACTTATAACCTATATTTTTGAGGTGGATAACTACTTTCCTGAACACCTTGATGGTTATTTTAGTAATAGTAGTCTGAAAAGGCTCTCTGTCTCTGAGAAATTTTGGCTGAGGAGAGGAGCCTTTTTCCACCCAAGCTATGATATCTTGACACTTTGGACTTTGGCAGATTCTTTTATTGAAGCATGTCTTACTCATCAGTTCAACAGACCCTCAATTAGTTTTGTCTAATTGTGACCCTTTTTATATCATACAGGCTTGGACGTCTAACCAGGACAGGTTTTTACTGCATTCCCTGAGCTTTGGAGGTCTTAAGAAAGAAGGTCACAGACGGGGGGGGGGGGGAATGAAAGTTCAGTAGGGCCTCCTTTTGAACTGCAAATAGAACAGGTTCTAGGTAGACAAAAGTGTGAGACCCAAAATGAGGGCACCTGGAATTAGCTACCAAGTTCCTGCTTCTATTTTAGAAGTTCATACTGGTGGTCTGTTTTTCACAGATGCTCATGAGTACTTTTGCAGCCTTGAGAAGAGAAAAGAGGCCTGGAAATAAGGACTTAAGCTGATAAACCAAAATACCCACAAGTCAAATGTTGACTACCACAACTTGTCTACAGCTATAAAACCACTCAGTAATGCGATAATGAATAGCAACTGTAAGTGCTCTTCATCTCCAATCTAACCAGACAAAGAAAAGGTCAGGACAATGGAACTAATTACTTTCCAACTTCTACACATTTTTGGACCCATGATAAAATTAGGCACTTTGAATTCGTACAGCCCAGTTTCATACCTGAAACAAAGGACTGGAATAGTTTTTGAGCACCACAAGCAGCTAATGCTTCTCATCCCCTGTGACAGGAGGGATCAGTTTTTAAATGGCACTTTGCTAAATGTGGCTGGGGCAGAGGAGTGCATCCAGGGCAGGATGTCCAGCTGATCATCGTTTGTGAAGTCGTGGGGAGCGAGAGAGGTGCCTGACAACTGCAAGAAAGTGAATGTCACTCTAGTCTTCAAAAACTGCAAGAAGGAAGACCCAGGCAACTCCAGACCTGTCAGCCTCACCTCCACCCCTGGAAAGGTGGTGGAGCAGCTCATTCTGGAGGTCATCTCTAACCACACGGAAGAAAAGAGGGTCATCAGGAGTAGCCAACATGGATTTACTAAGGGGACATCTTGCTTCACTAACCCAATAGCTTTCTATGATACCATGACCAAATGAGTAGATGAAGGAAGAGCTGTGGATGTCATCTACCTTGACTTCAGCAAGGCTTTTGATGCTGTCTCCCACAACATCCTCGTAGAACAGCTCAGGAGATGTGGCACAGATGATTGGGCTGTGAGATGGATCAAAAACTGTCTCAATAGCAGAATTCAGAGGGTTGTCATCAGTGGCACAGAGTGAAGTTGGAGGCCTGTGCAGCCTGTGGCCAGTGCTGCATCCCAGGGACTGTGTCCAGTTTTGTTCTACATCAACAACCCGGATGAGGGCATTGAGTGCACCCTCAGCAAGTTCCCTGACGATACAAAACTGGGGGGGGTGGCTGAGACCCCTCAGGCTGTGCTGCCATCCAATGAGATCTGGACAGGCTGGAGAGCTGGACAAAGACAAACTACATGAAGTTCAATAAGGACAAGTGCAGGGTCCTGCATCTGGGCAGGAATAACAACAGGCACCAGTACAGGTTGGGGCTGCCCTGCTGGAAAGCAGCTCTGTGGAGAAGGACCCTGGAGTGCTGATGGGCAGCAAGTTCTGCATGGGCCAGCAATGTGCCCTTGTGGTCAAGAGAGCCGATGGCATCCTGGGATGCATCAAGAAAAGTGTGTCCAGCAGGGCTAGGGAGGTCCTTCCCCTTCTCTACTCTTCCCTGTGGAATACTGTGTCCAGTTTTGGGCTCCCCAGTTCAGGAGAGACAGGGACCTGCTGGAGAGAGTCCAACAGAGAGCCACGAGGGTGACTGAGGGACTTGAGAGGCTGAGAGGGGATCTGATCAATGTGTACAAATCTCTGAGGGATGGGTGTCAAGTGGCTGGGCCAAGCTTTTTTCAGTGGTCTGCAGCAATAAGACAAGGAGCAATGAATACAAACTGGAACATAGAAGGTTCCACCTCAATGTGAGGAGAAGCTTCTTCACAGTCAGGATGACAGAGCACTGGAGCAGGCTGCCCAGAGGGGTTGTGGAGTCTCCTTCTCTGGAGACTTTCCAAACCTGCCTGGATGTGTTCCTGTGTGAACTACCCTAGGGGATCCTGCCTTGGCAGAGAGGTTGGACTGGATGATCTCTGAAGATCCCTTCCAACCTCTCATGTTCTGTGATTCTGTGATAGGCACTGGATTAATATTTCTTTCCATGTTCTGTGAGAGTGTGTCAATTGAAGTAAGACTTTGTGGCCTGGTTTTAATTTCACAGTCATAAAGATGAATATGCAACTTTTTCAAAGAAATAATTAGGTATCATAGAACAAAGCATTTCCCTACCAAAAACCAACACATTTAATGAAGTGAAAAACTGTGCTAGCTCCAACAGATTTCAGTGTCTATAATTTATTTCTAGTGGGTATTTTACAGCCCATTGCACTATGTGTGTAGAAATGCCTTTTTAATTATTATTTCTGCTTCTGTTCCATGTAGGTTAGCAAATAGGACATCTATTCTTTTCAGTGGATGGCTTAATACGGTTTCCTTCTAATGAAAATAGATTTTCTTTGCTCCTTTTTTTTTTTTTTCTCAGACATTGTATGTCTGCATCTTTTCTGTATGCTTGGGCTAAGAGAGCCACATTGCATCTTTCTTTCCCTGGCAGTCCTGTCAAGGAGTTCAGGTTAAGAGGAAATGCTTCTGTTAGCAGACATTGCTGCTGCAAGGAATTGCTGTTAGATTCTGCTTCTGGTCTCAAAAATTAGCTTTCAAAAATTTTTATTTTTAAAGAGTGTTTTGTTGTTGTTGGTTTGGTTTGGTTTGGTTTTTAACAGCATCCCTATCCCTGGTGATAGCCCCCAGGTTTTTGTCAGCAACAAATTCTATGTTTCTGTCATTTTTGCTAATAGTTTTAATGAAATTACTGCATGATTAGTCCATAGGCATTTCACAGTAGATTTGCTTCGGTCTGACAGTTCCCTTTCCAAAACACCATCTAGCACCTCCCTTTCCTCCTTTTTAGCCATTTCCCACCCCCCCGCCCTGCTCCTTTTCATCTGCAGATGTCTCTTCTGTTGAAATAATTATGCTGCATGTGGCACCCTAAACAAAAGAAAAATTACAGTGGTGGCATTTTTTTAGTCTAAGTGGGTATACAGGTAACTGATCTTCCCAAAGAAGAGCTCACGCCCCCATGCCCAAGAACCCCATGGTGCATTGCACCTCTTTTTTTCTCCATTTCAATCTCTTCACTTGAAGTTTCTTCCTGCCTCTACACCAAAACCAGCCCCACAATCAAGGTCATCAGGTCCCATCCTGACTTGCAGACTTTCTAATAAGTCCTTTCTCCTAGACTTGTGACTCTGCATTCTTATGTCCAGAAGGAAAACACAGATAATCACATGTAACTGATTAGAAACTGGCAACAGGTTCCTCAGGGCCGTTTATAGTCCTGAGCTGGCCATATGGCTTGTATACTGGCTGTAGAACCTAAAACTAGGCTGGCCCTAATCTTCAAGCTTTTGTGTTTCTCTTTGATATGATCTTCCCTTTGGGAGTACTTTGGGCTTGTGCCTTGGAGCAAGAGGAGGGAAACGCTGCTGTTGTCTTCCAGAATGTGAGCAGCTCACAGAAGACAAGTTCCTTGGGTTTGGGTTTAAAAGCTTAGGCATGTCATTTGCCTTCTGGCTGAGATGATGCTTGAGTGACCCCTCTGATCATAAAAGACACTGATGCATCAACCAGCACCAGGGCCACCTATTTACCCAGGGAAGTGCTGCAATAGATCCATGTTAAATGCTTATTTGTGCTTCACTGCTCCAAGGCACAGAAACTAATTACCAAAGACAAATTAGCCCCTGTGACAATGACTTAGAAATATACACGTCCCAGGACAGACCACCTTGATCACAAACACATATAATTCTCCCTCTGTTTGGGAGCAGCAGAGGGTTATGCAGTATATCCTTTAGCCAGAACTCACTAGGAGTGGAGTGCTGTTGGGTTTGTCCATGTGCTGAGGAGTTGGCAACAATTTGCTAGAGCCCTCCCTGACTCTTCCTTTTCCCTCTGCGTCTCTGTTTGTCCAACTGCAGATTAGCAGCAGGAACAGAAAACCTTACACAGATACCAGGAGACACAAGTGGTGGCAAAACCACCCTGGCAGTGTTGCATTAGCACATGAGCTTTCCCCTTACATGCTGCCTGCTCAGAAAGGACACATGCTGTGTTATCTTCTGTATTGCCTGTACACCAGCTGGCAGCAAGTTGGAAGTTTTCTGTGTTGTATGTAAATGCAAAGAGTTTCTCTATCAAAAAGCCCTCAGCGTCTGTGTGTGTCTGTAGTCAGTGTATGGTGGACTCAGAATAGAGCTCGGCAGAAATGCCATGGCTTCATAATGCAGCTGCTCTGCTATTACCTTCTCCAATCCTTTTGTTTCTCTCTTCTTCATCCAAGAGATGACAGATTTGGTGGATGTGAATCCAGAAACTTCCCTTCTTATTCTCTAGCTGGAAGGTGCCCGCAGATGAAGGAGGTGAGTACCTGGAAAGGTTGCAGAGCTCTCTTGATTTTCCTTGCAAGGAAAGTGGAGATGAGATGCTTCCATTAACTTTTCTCCCCCCAGTGCTTAGATGAGAGCTTGCAGACAGTCTGGGCGCTACTCTGGCAAAGTGTGTAAAAGAGGCAGAATACAGACAGCAGCACAGAGATATAATGGACTTAAGCCTGTACGCTTCATCCATGGTAATGAGCTCAGAGGAGACCTGAGGGATTGCAGCAGGGACAACTTGAGCAGGCAAACCTCCTGGAACTGCTTCAGAAATGGTTTCTGGAGGTGCTGTGGTCCTGCACACTCACACAGTGCCTGGGACAGCAAATCTAGCCTGCCCAGGACAGGGGGTCACACTTTGTCTCATGATCTCCAGCGAAGGTCCTCAGTAGTACAGATCAGTTTAAACTGCAGCCCTCGAGTAGCTCAGCATTTACTACAGTGCGTCCTTGTGCCCATGGAAAGTACCTCTGCGTTGTGCTTGTCTGCGGCACCTGATTACATCACTGTTGCACCACAGATCCATCTCGGGCTACAGAGAAGCAGCCCCTTTCTTGTCACCTCGTGCCATCCCAAATTGTATTTACAGCTCTCCATTCCTCCCAGCCACACCCAGCTCTCCTCTATGCTGAAGGTGTCCTGTTTGTGGAATCAGCCCCTTTTTATCACCACAAGCTTCATTTTCTTGCTCAGATAACTAATGGAAATATTAAACAGAATGTCTGGCCCTAAAAATGTCTGGCCCTAAGAATGCCACTAGATCTGGTGCTCCTTTCAGTGCTATTGGTTGCTGGTCCCCAAGAGGAATAACCTGTATGCTTACAATTATTTTGACGAGCTGACCTTTCCTAGCTTTGAAAGCCCGGATTTCTGCCCGATCAGCTGAAATACCGCTTCCCAGCTCTGCCACGTTCTCTCTCCACCGGTTTCCTAACCAGCAGAGCAAAGCGTTGAAGGAAGCAGCTGTTGCTGGTTGAGGTACCTTTTCGTCACTGTGGTTTCAGGCAGTAGAGGTCAGCATTGCCCTGCTGATCGGGCACCGTGCGTCTCACCGGAGGACCACAGCCTAACAGAGCAAGGATCATTCGATACTAATCCTCCTTCCTCTGTTTTGGTGAAACAAGTATGAACCGTGTCTTTGAGCCTCAGCAGCTCCTTAAGGGGCAAGTGACGGAGTCACCAGCTGTGCCTGCAAGGGAGGTGGAAAGGGAGGTTGTGAGGCGGTCTCACACACATCCAGGGTGCCTGGGGACAGCCGAGACATAATCGGGATGCTCACATAAGACCTGTGGCAGACCTACGTCCATCTAGAATAGCAGCAGCAAAGAGGTTGGTACCCTGGCACTGCAGATATTCCCCAGACATGGACAGGCCTTGGAGCTTGGAGGTCTTGGTCATGCTGGGGACATTCCCCTAGTTCTGTTAGTATGAGGACTTTATTTTGTCTTACTTACATCTTTTTATATAGCTAAGAGATACTGTACGCATGTGACTGACCCAAGTGTCATTGCATGTAGATAACTATAACACTTCTAAATAACCTTTAGGACAGTTTAGTTAGTCCATTAAATAATTACTTGTTTTTCATAAATGTATTTTTGATATAATGCAGGACCAGGACATGAAACAGAGATGTGAGCAGACATCTCTGTCCAGAAGAACATTTTAAGGCCTTGAAACTCTACAACACTGCCCACATTGTGAGTCAGCCATGGAAGGGAGCTGGCCTTGCCATGAGAAGAGCACAAGTTTTCCTATTTTGGGCTGAGCTGTTGGATGGACAAGCCTTGGTCTAAACCAAGGCTGAGAGGTGGCAGCAAATATTCCATGGCCCTGAGCATGTCTTGTGATGCACTCCTGCCCAACCCTTAAAATATCTTTATGCATCAAGCCAGCATTGGAAAGGTAAACGCTGGGAAGTTCTGTTGTTTAAAAGTCCAGTTTCTCTAGAAGACCTCTGAAACACAAGGGTCAGTTGAGGCTTTTAACACTGAAATACTGTGTTTGTGCTTGGCAGTCATTGCAGCTGTGTCTGGTCAAGGACACACAAAAACCTGTAGCAACAGCAAGCTAGCAGCCTAGGCTGTGCTTGGAACTGCTTGCTCAGACTTACAAAGCGATGAACCCTTTTCTTCAATTGCCTGTGCCTTTAGCACGGGGACAATGCTCTGTGTGTGTGAACACCAGGTTGCCCAGCTGTCCTGGTTTTGGCTGCTCTGTGGCTTCAGCCCACGGTAGATTTCTCCTCTGTCATTGTAGCGCAACAGAACTCCTATTAAATGTGTGACACCTATTCAGAGCCGTTGTCCTGATGTCAGGCAGCCCACTACCAAGTAGGCCACCTATTTGCTGTCCTATATCCCCAGTATTTTTTTTCTGAGATAGGAAATTATTCTTTCTGGTTAGAAGTAGTCTTTATTTTGAAGTCTTCAATCTTGGTCTCAAGACATTTGGATGTGGTGCCACATTAAGGTGAAGAAGCCACTCCTTGCATCACAACACTGTGGCTGGATTCATCTGGATGTGGGTACTCATTGGTCCACCTGCTCATCCACTCTGCAGTTTGAGAGATGTTTTCTATTGAGTTAAAAAAAAAGAAACACAGTGCAGAATCCCCTAGCTGTGGCAGTAGATTAGTTTAGACAATCAATAGCTGTTAAGTGCCATCATGAGGTCTCCAGCTTCATTGCAAAAGCTGAAAAGCTCTAGAAGGCGAGGTGTAATTCTGGGCACTCTCTACATTCACTTTAGGAAAATTAAGGAACCACCATGTGGGTGCCTGGCAAGTTTCTTCTCTGAGCAAGACTGGCACACCCGGCTTGAACAGAGCTGATCAGTGAAGAGTAAGGCATATTTTCACCAGGTCTTTTCATGGCATTGTCATGTTACTACAACATCCAGCAGCTCAGGAGGTGTTTCAGATGCCGCATCTGTATCTCTCTGCTGCCAGAGTGTCCTCTTCTCTTTGCGGTGCAGACCTCAGCTGCAGGGGTCTGAAACAGAGATGTGACCCTGGTTTTGAGTAATTGCTAGAGCTCCCACTCCATTCCTTTCAAGTGAGAAAATTCTTGAGGCAAATTGCAGTAAATAACACTGAGGAAAAATAAAGAAGAAAAAACTAAAAATACAATTTCTCCCCAATTTTTACGCTTTGTTCTCATGATGTAAAGTCTCTGCATGGAAAAAAAGATGGCTCCAAGGTTTTGTGTTAAGCTCCTTTTGAGGCCACTGCTCATGGTGGTTTCATCTTTTAAGAGTGTGGGGAAGGTTCTTGATGTCTCTCTTTGGAGGAGGCAAAATAAGGCTAGCTTGGAAGCACTGGGTCCTGGTGCACAAAAGAAGACCAAGCTCAGTTGAAGAGACCAGGAGAGCCTTACGCTTACTCTGTTGCAGCTAGTGCCGCTTTGCCACATTACTCCCTCAGCAGCCACAGCTTGCCCAAACCCCTTTTCTCCTCCTTTTTGCCCTCTCAGGTTACTTGGCACCTGAGTGAGTTTGTCAGAAGTGCTGGCAGCCCTCAGACTTCCTCATGATCTCAAAGCAGCTCCAGTGTGGTCAATTGGTGAAAAACACTTCCTAGGAGACAATGCCTCAGGGCAGTGGCCCAAGAGGTGCTGTGGGGTTTAGTGCAGGGAATGATTTGTCTGTAACAGAGAAAGATGCTGCAAATGTCTTGGTGATGGTTCCCCATGTGAAGCCCAAATCCAGGGGGAGGATTGGGGACCGCAGCACGGTACAGTATTAAACACCTGTGACACCCACAGCTGAGAGCCTGTCCTCATGTTGCCAGTGTGGCTGAGACCCCTTTTTCTTACTTAAAACAGAGCTGGCTCTGGCTCTTCCCCAGCTCAGCCCAGGCATCCCAGCACTGGCATGTTTCTGCCCAAACCATAGAATCATAGAATCATAGAATGGTTTAGGTTGGAAGGGACCTCAAGGATCATCCAGCTCCAACCCCCTGCCATAGGCAGGGACACCTCCCACTAGAGCAGGCTGCTCAAGGCCTCATCCAGCCTGGCTTTAAACACCTCCAGGGAGGAAGCATCCACAACCTCCCTGGGCAACCCGTTCCAGTGTCTTACCACCCTCACTGTAAAGAACTTCCTCCTAACATCCAGTCTGAATCTCCCCTCTTCCAGCTTAAACCCATTCCCCCTCGTCCTAACATTACTAGACCGTGTAAATAGTCCCTCCCCAGCTTTCCTGTAGGCTCCCTTCAGATACTGGAAAGCCAAAACCATGGGGTACCTCCATCTCCAGGGTAGGACAAGCCAGTGTCAACACACTGGACCAGGGCCCCAACCCATCCCAGTTGTGATGGAGGGTTGTAAAAATCCTCACTCCATAGGAGAAGGAGCATGAAACTGAGAGTGAAACACTGGCTCCCTAAAACACTGCTTACAGGGGAGCTGCAACGACTCACGGAATGAGTATTTCAAGTGTGAAGATCTGCACTGCGTTTCTGCGTCCTGCAAGTGTTCCAGGGGTGGTTGAGTGAATTATTTTTCAACCTTAATTATGGCATAATTGATTTCTTTTCAGTGGGTACAAGGAGCCTCCAAACGCACAGTACGTTCCTCTTAATGTTCCGATTCTGATGTGACAAAAAGGTGCGTTCATTCCAAAATACAACTGGGCCAATGATCTAAAAATAAAGGTGATTAACAGCAGCCTGGTTCCTGGAATAAATCAAAAATGTGATGTAGAGGTTCTCATCTCCCCAGCGAATGTCTTAATCCCTGGTTTATATGCTTATCTGCAGTACGTTTTCTTCTGCCAAACACTTTCATTGCCACACAAAAGCTAAACAAACGGCAATTAAGTCCCTGTGGAACAAACCCAAATGTTTCACAAAATGGAATTCTTGTTTTCTGCCTGGCCTTGAAATCATTTACTTTGGGAGGAGGCTGTTGTAGTTCAGTCTGCAGTGAGACTGCACCCAGGGGCTTTGGTGTCTCGGCGTTGCTGAGAGAAAGATGCTCAGGGGTCTGTGATTATCCCCATCCCGAAATCCTGGGTGGTCTGTGATTATGCCCATTCCCCAAATCCTGAATGGCTTCTGAATATCTCCTTTCTTAAAATCCTGGGTGGTCTCTGGCTATCCTTCTCCCAAGAATCCTTTTGTTCTAAGCCATTGACGAAGATATGATGGAAGAAGGGAATCATGACTGCAGCACTTTACTGTCTCAGGTAGAACCTGGGCTTCCTCATCAAAACTGGTGCTTTTGTCTTGTGGCTGACCCAGCAATTCTACCTTGTTTCTTGTTATGTGACTTGATGGATTCCTTCATCAACTCCTCCATATCAGGAGAGATATTCAAACACTGGAACAGGCTGCCCAGGGAAATGGTGGAGTCACTATCCCTGCAGGTGTTCAAAAAACATGTAGACATGGCGCTTTGAGACAGGATTTAGTGGGCATGGTGGTCTTGGGTTGATGTTGTGCTCGATGAACTTAGAGGTCTTTTCCAACCTTAATGGCTCTACTCTATGATAAACACACATTTCACTTATTTTTTCTACTTAGGATGCAGCTGCCCATTGTGCAGGACAACCCATGGGTGATGCAAAGCCATAACTAAGACCTGAGACATGGCAGGGGCCTGCTCTCTGCCTGGCTACCCTGCAGCCTGGGGAAGGCAGACTGCGCAAGCCGTCAGTCAAAGCTTGTCTCTGACTCACTGCTTTACAACACAGGAACTACTTGTGCTGTAATTGGAGCTTTTCTCCTATTTACTAAGAAATAGCAACAAGAAGCCTGTGAGAAGCTGCTGTTAGCTGAAGTCTGTGAAAGCAGGATGAATGCTTGAGCTTTCCCTCATATCCTCACCGACTTGCCAGTTATTTAGGGGCTTTCCCAAGCTCCAGTTTGCTCTCACAGGCATCAGTGGATTTCTAACCCTCGTGCACCTTGACCTATGGACATAGCTAATAACTTCACAAAGTGTTTATGCAAACAGCTCTGCTTTTACCCTTTTCTCACTTTTTCTTCTGCTTTCATTGCTATTCTCAGACTTTTTTTTTTTTTTCAGTTCCCTTGGTGATACACAAAGGAAAACTCATTTTGCCTGGAGCTGGCCACTACAACTTCAAAGTAAGGGGCTGCTCTAATTACAGTCAATTGGAATATTTGACACATATATCCTGAAGACAGGATCTGGATAAATACCACCTGTAGGAGTTATACACTATGAAAACATCTTTCAGTTTTAATTATAGCAACATTTGGAGCCCCCCCCCCAACTTCTTTTGCCACCTATGCAACAAGATGAAGGGACAAAAGGAGGGGTATCCCCACCATACAGAAACACAAAGGCCATGCTGGGGTGAGGCTGGAAGTTCCCTGGGCTCTCCCTAGGTCTTGGCCACATTACTCTTTCTGTGGTGTGTGCTTTGTTTTTAACTTCTGGGAAATATGGGGGTTTGATTTGTCAGTGTTTTTTATGGGTTTGGTTGTTGGTTTTTTTTTCCTTGGGTCTTCTTCTGGGAGAAGGGTGAGGGTTTCTGTGGGTTTTGCCGTTGTTTTTATTAGCCAATCACAGCTGGGCTAACACATCCCTAACTCATCCCCACTTTCCCTCTACCAGGCCACCCGCAGACACAGAGTCTGGTGTGCAGCACTTGTTCCGCTTTGTGCTCTCTTTATGGGAGAGATAAACTCTGAGCCCAGCTGGGTCAGGAGGTTACTGTGACAGCTGCTATCACTACAGGTAGGCAGAAATGAAGAGACCCATGAGAAGTGCCCTTGTGCCATGTTCCTATGTGTGGTATGTGCCCTGGGAAAAAGCTGTAGAGAAAATGCCAGGGTTTTGTGCATGCTGGGGTCAGACTGACTGACACATCTTGTCCTGTTTAGATTTGTTAATTGGCAGCTAGGTCTGGACTTTTAGGCACACCTAAAATAATAGTGTCCTCTGTGGAGCTTGTGTCCACATCTAATTTGTGTGAGATGTCCTGTGGAATGGAAAGTTGGGGCTGTTCAGTCTAGAGAAGAGGAGGCTCCCAGGTGACCTTCTTGTAGCCTTTCATTATCTGAAGAGTGCAACAAAAAAAGCTGGGGAGGGACTTTTTAGGCTATCAGGGAGTGCCAGGACTAGGGGGAATGGAGCAAAGCTGGAGGTGGGTAGGTTCAGACTGGTCACGAGGAGGAAGTTGTTGAGCATGAGAGTGGTGAGAGGCTGGAATGGGTTGCCCAGGGAGGTGGTTGAGGCCCCATCCCTGGAGGTGTTTAAGGCCAGGCTGGATGAGGCTGTGGGCAGCCTGCTCTAGGGTAGGGTGTCCCTGGGCATGGCAGTGGGGTTGGAATTGGATGGTTCTTGTGGTCCCTTCCAACCCTGACTGATGCTATGAAAATGGCTGGAAGAGTACATCAGATCTGGGTGTGTTGTTTGTAGGCTAAAATAGTGAGGAATAAGAAATTAATTAAATAAAGATTCTCTGCTTGCTCTGACAATTTTTGTATGTTTCTCCATTTTTAGTCACCTCTGGCTGTGCAAATGTTTACTGGAAAGCCAGAGCTGGGCCACTGCCTGGAGGAGATGGGCTGAAGCTTTAAGCCCATATTATTCAGCAAATGTCCTACAGCTGGGGTGTATAATGACAGCGAAGGTCTGTCTCCTCTGGGCTCTGAACAGATTCTGTAAATGCCCATTTTGTGTGTCCAGACCTGGAAGGTGTTACCTGTTGCTCTTTCTTACCCTTCCCAGTCCCCCTAGATGTGGCTGCAACAGAGAAATGTAGCGTGACAAGGAGTTGAACCCCCGTGGCTGAAGGACTAAATCCTGAAGCACTTTTCTTACCTATCCTTTAGTCATCAATAAGTTCACTAGAGTTTTTTCACAGCAGAGACAAAATGAAACCCAAGTAAAACACTGACTGTGATCTACAGAACAGTCTTATCTCAGAACAGAGATTCCAGCTCAATGAAAGTATGAATACCTGTATATGTAAAGAAACTCAGAGGCTTTTCTCTGTGGGGAGACAAGGGGTGAAAAGGGACGAAAAGAACAAGATGGCAATGTAGCTTTCTAATAAACCCCTGACACCTTTATTGTAGCTGCTTCCAGGTCTATTTAATCAGGAAAATAGCTCTGAGTTTAAATACCTTGCAACATAAAGCCTGTAAAGAGCAGAGGGTGGGGAGGTGGAGGCGGCTGTGTTGGTGACTTGCGGGAGAATACCATACTTGAACGAAGCCATGGCACATGGAAAGTGCCTACAATGGCAGTGGCTGGGTTGAGGGGAGAGACAGAAGCAGGATAAAAAATAAATTATCACAAGCAACAGTTGCAGGACTGCGGGGCAGAAAGGGAAGGAAGAGCAAGGAGCATTGCAACTGATAAAGAGTGAGAGTAAAAAAGACAGGACACCATGCTGGGAATGGCAATTACTTGGGCTGTGATGGGGAAAGAACTCAAAGGATGTGATCAGGGACTGAGGGCGGCTGTGACAAGCATCAAGCCCCTCCTTTGAGGTCCACTTTGCTGCGAGCCAGGGATCAGGCTACCTTCACGCATCCCTCACAGACCCCTTCTCCCACAGATAACCTTCTGAAAAAAATCCTTTTCAGTCAAAATTATTCATATTTGACTTTGGTGCCGGCAAATACACCAACCAACCACAGCATTCACAGAAGGTGTGCGGCTACTACAGCTTGAGCAAACAGCAGTGGCTTCCTTGGGAATGACTCTTCAGAGTGGGGGATATTCACAGCACTTTTATACCCAGGAAATTTTTAAGATGGCCTTTTCAGCGTCCCTTGCTAAAACATGAATGTACTCTGCAGGGAGAAGCTTCCCAGTCAATGCTCCTGTTGGCACCAAAGCAAGTTGTAATTAAATAAAAGGACAGCACTACCCATGGAAGGCTCTGATACTGTTCCACTTGAGGAACATTAGAGTGTCATGCCAAGAGCTTTTGCATGACCCACATACCTAGCACAGATAAGTGCTAGCAGGGAGGCAGTGATTTTGCACCAATATTTCATGTGAAATTCAACATTTACTACTAGTTTTGAAGTAGGTAGTATACTCTGGAACTAATACAGTAGTTCAAACTGTAGTACAAACTAGAGGATAAACTAAAGCATGGGTGTGCTCAAAGCACAGACACAGCATGGCAATATGGGGCCTTGGCAGAGCATCTCGCCTTGCACTCAGAACAGCAGCATCCAAAGGTCGAATTGCACATGACAGTAGTCGGTCATAACATCTGACATTTAGAAAAAAGAAGTGAGGTGATTGATCATCTCAGTTTTGCAAACATTTTAGCATGTGTCTGTGGTCCTAAAGAAAGTTTGTTTCATGGTTATGAGTTACACAGTGACATTAAGACAGTCTGCTGGTGGGCTTGCTGCAAATTGAGGGATGGAGAGGTGGACAATCATGCAGGCAGAAGCCCAGGAACAGGACCTGGGGGCCTGGGGTGATACAAAGCTCAACATGAGCCTGCAGTGGGAGTGCAGCCCAGACAGCAACCCTGTGCTGGGCTGCAGCAAGAGCAGTGTGGCCAGCAGGGCNGAGGGTGGTGAGACACTGGCACAGGTTGCCCAGGGAGGTTATGGATGCTCCCTCCCTGAAGGTGTTCAAGGCCAGGTTGGGTGAGTCCTTGAGTGACCTGTTCTAGTGGGAGGTGTCCCTGCCTATGGCAAGGGGTTGGAGCTGTGTGGATGAATTTCTTGCTAGCAGAGGACACGAATTGATAAACATGAGCAACTCGTGCTGAGAACTGCTCTTGGGCCACCTTGGGCTCAGGAAACCAAGCTGTAAACAATGAGCACCCCACACACAGCTGCAGTGGGCAGAGCTAGCCCGCTGCAGGGGGCTGGATTAGCCAGCCCCAGAGGTTGACCCTCGGAATGTTATGGTTAAATCAGCCTATGTATGCCTGACATGTAACCCTGTACCCTCCACATGTACCAATCTTAGCTGTGCCTGCCTCTTCTAAGAAAGCATAGAAGTCACTGCATCACGGAAATAAAGCGGAGAATGACCACCTAACCACACTGATGAACAGAGTCATTTTATCCCAGGTGCTCCACCGGCAAAGCTGGATGAGCTTTGAGGTCCCTTCCAACCTAAACCATTCTATATAAGCCTTCTGTGTCCACTCATGCTGCTTGCAGCAGTATTTGATGTTTACTTTCCTTATCCCTCCACCTGTGACCCATTGTAGGGCCTGGGAGAAACAACAACAGTGTGGCTTCACTTTTCCTCTCACCTGTGCCCAAAGCCAGGGGGAGGTCCGGGGCTAAGTTTTTCTCCTGAGGAAGTCCAGTGCTGCTGAGCTCACACAGCAGGTCTGGATGTTTACCAGCCCCCCGACACCAAACGTGTTTTCATCAGTACCCTGTGAGAACATCATGTTGTCGTAATGCACTTGGTTGATGGGACAAAGACTTGAAGGGTGGAAGAAGAAAGGCAAAGAAAAAAAGGCAAAGCCAAGTGGCTGGTATGGAGGGGCTGGGCTTGCTGGCTGAGACAATTTCAAGACACCCTTCTCTGTCCCAGTATCTTGGTTTGAGCTAAAATAAAATCAATTCTCTGTGCAGGGATTTTCCTGTGCAGCCCAGTTTCTTCTAAGTGACAACACTTTCTGAAGTTAAGGGCATGTTTTCACAGGCACTGTCTACTTCTGACATGCTAATGCTTGATGTTTATAGTTGCTGCCAAGGATTGCTGTGCAGAAAGGTTTTTGCTTGACCAAAGTAACTGTTGAATCATGCATACCATGCTGGGGGTGTAGCTGTGGGGAGAAGTGGACAGGACAGGACAGGACAGGAGACCCTAAGCTGACCAACAAGGGATTCCATCCCACACACATCACATTCAGAAAAAAGCTGAAGGATCACCAGGGTCAAGTTCCCGTAGGTAGAGATGTGAATGGCATGAAAATACTACACTTCAAGCAGAGAGGTTTGGGAGGCATGTGAGCCACGCCAGGGAGCTGCAAGTGGAACATTCAGTTGTCAAAATAACGCTGTGATGGCAACTTCTGTGCTCCGTGCATTAATGTATCAGAGCTGGAGTGGCAGCAACACATGCTGGGGGCATGACGGCTTCCCAAACAGGGGCTATAAGAGAGCCCTGCTAATTTCAGCTGATGGCTTTTCAAATACAGCTCGTTCTGCTCCTCTCTGTTGCATCAACTCATTAGGCAACAGCTAGAGGAGGAGGTAAGGAGAAATTAATAACACAGAGAGTGCTGATCACAACTGGATGCTGTGTAGGTACTCAAAAGACAGTGATGTTCTGAGCTCGGAGTGCTCGTTTCAAAATAACCATCAGACCTTTTCTGTTACAAGCAAAGGTTATTTAAAACATGAGCAGCTATGGAGAGGTACAGGAATTCTGTATGGCTTCATGCCTTTGTCATCCGGGGCGGCCTGAAGCCCCACTGGGCACCAGGGGCAGCCCCATGAGATAGGTTCTGAAAAATTCTTGTCCAAGATGTTAATTTGTCATTTACACGTAGCTGAGTATTTCTCATATCGCTGAATCTTGAGAAGGGAAAGCAACTGTTTGCATACATAGGTAAAATGCCCTAAGAATTGCTTTCTTATAATGAATGATTGCTGTTAAAATCCATCCCGTGTAGAAAGCCTCTATCAGCAGCAGAAATGGCAGAGGAAAACCCAGCTCCTCTTCCCTGGCACAATTCTGCTTTCCCATGACCTCAAAAACCTGACCCAGCTCCTTGCCAAGTCTTTCATGCATATCCAGCACAGAAACTGGTTTCCTGGCAGAGACGGAAGCCTCATGGGACAAGTGAGCTGCATACCACCCAGGGGCAGCAAGAAGCTGGGGCTTTTGTGCCTAGCAGAATTTCTTTCTGTCAGCTCTCTCTGGTAAGGAACACTTGTCATGCTTTAGCACTCCAAACCCGGACACAATAATGAAATCCCTTACCAACACCTCTTGTAACTTGAATTTCTTTCTGAGAGTGACATAATTATGAATTTCAGTTTCAAACTACTAACTGAAATAGTGCACATTTTATTTTTTTCCTAGCTGGTAACAGAGTACTGAGTTGTTTCACTCATTACAAGCCAGGAGTTCAGAATGGTCCTTAATGAGACATTTCACAATCTTTGATTTAATTCATTTCAGATAAGAGGGTGAGAAAACAAAGTTGTATTTACTAAGGCACATATTTGTAAAACAGGAATCTGCTCCTCAGTTGTACCTGAGAAGATAAAGACATTCTTTTGTCAAACATGTTGCTCTTGGCAGTCAAGCTCAGGTTTGGCCTGTTGTAGTTGGTCAATGTAGTACAACAAGAAGTAGTGAAAATAGGCAGGCATTAATCTTTATCCTGTTACATGTATGTGTCTCTGTGTGCTTTGGGCTTTGTTTGCTTTGGCTTTTTGTTTGTTTGTTTTCTCACATTAGTGTTTAAGAGGCATTTGGACAATGCCCTTAGTAATATGCTTTAGCATTTGGTGAGCCCTGAGGTGATCAGCCAGTTGAACTAGATGATTATTGTAGGTCACTTCCAACAGAAATAGTTTTGCCCCATTCCATTCCATTTATAAGAGAAGGGACTGCCTGTGAGGATGAACCAGTTTTGGTGGTTTGAGTCTAGCCATGTTGGACAGGAGCTAGGGTGCTGAGCCCCTCTTGCATGAAGAGCTGCAGCAGCCCAAAGTGTGAAAGGCTCCATTTTAAGGTGATGATGCCTATGCTGGGTTTGAAAATGGAGAGAAAATTATGTGGGAGATTCATGGGGTGTGGCTGTGGAGTGCATCGCACCTACCTGGGGCTGCTTTGCCTGCCAGAACCACCCCAAAGCCATGGTGAGCATGGGGGCTCTGAAGACATGGACCCCTTCACCCAGGGCAGTGTCAACTGTGCTCCCAGGCTACCATGGATTGTATGGGCTGCAGCTGCTGAGCTGTGCAAAAAAGGCAGCAGCTATGGCCTTGTAGCTGTCTCCTGCCCCCTGAAAGGAATGCCTGCACCGTACCATGTGTGTGTGCATGCAGGGCTTTGGCCATTTCCATTTTAACATGGGCAGTCTTGGAAGAAGCATGAGCAATACCCTGTCTGCTCTCTGGCACTGACAGTTCGGTTGTCCTGTAAAATGAGATTTTGCTGCCCCAGCACAGCGATCCTGTTGTCAACTCCAGCTTACACCAGCATGCTTTGTCAGGAGACAGCAGAAATGATTCTTCAGACATTAAGCCAAGTTCAGCTTCTGCTTTATTGGGCTGGCTGAGTGCAACTAAATCAGATCCATAAATAAACTCCTGGATCTCTAGGCTGCATCCAGGTACATCTGTAGATGCTTGGAACTTTGGTGACAGGATGGAGATTAGTTATTTCCTGCCCAGCCTTTCCCACTGCCTCTTGAAAATCCAGTTTCCCTGATTTGACCCATGTACTTTGGACTCTTGGGCTGTATTAAGGCAGGTGGGGCATTACACAGGGATTGATCCCCTGCCTGTTCCCAAGCTCAGATTTGTTCATCTGTGACTCCAGGCTTTGGTCCCTGCTCCAGAGGACCTTCACCCAAGCAGGGGTCGCTGCAGCCACAAATGTGACAGATGGAATATTATGGTGCTCCTGTTCCTTCCAAGGGTCTTTAATTGACTATCTTCACCTGTAACCTGTAGCCAGTCACAATGTCCTGCCTGTAACCATCTTTTTCGTTCCACAGCACTTTTCATCTCCACAGGTATCAATCGATCAGCCAGTTATCATAGCTCTTCTAAATCTTCAGTGGATACTTTTGTGCTGCTATTCCCACTTCTGCCATGGGACTAGCAAGGCTGTTGGAGCTCTATGGATCAGCACAACTCATGGGAAATCCTGTATTTTTGCTGGACACTTCATGGTCACCCCAGGAGCATGTGGCAGGAAGTGTCCCCCTGTACCATTCCTCCTTCAGCAAGGGCTACCTTCCAGTATTGCTCCCAGCAGCACTCGAAGACGAAATTATAATGATTCTCCTCCTTCCTAGAGTATAAAATTTCAGCCGAACCCCATGCAGACATATTCCAGGGAAGGAAATAATCTGCACCTGTGGACCATCCCCAGCTGTTGCTTCATTTAAGGGGCCACTGCCAACTGCTTGGGTCCATGTCAGGTTTCTGTATGGACTCCTTTTACCCAAAACTTTGTGTTTTAATATTATGCCATAACACTGCTGGCTATGAATCGACAGAGTTGTAGATTGTTGAGTTGTCCCCTGAGTTTTCATGACACAGAGAAGTTTAGCACACAATAGCTGTTATTTCCCACATACTGATATCCTCAAGGCTTATGGGATCTCCCTACAATAACTTAGCCTCTTGACACCCAGGAAAGTGTTGTATATAGGAGGACACAAGGTAAAATGGCACGGGGATGTGATTTTTATTTTCCATACATTGATGTTAACCAGTATGAAGCCACATTAATGGACAAAACTATAGGTCTGCCTGAGGGTGGTGTGACCAGCTTCTCCACAAGGTTTCACTGTGTAGTGATGCCAGTCCCTGCCCTGGGTCCTGCCCTTCTCTGCTGGCTTGTAGCCTCCAGATCAGCACATCCCAGGCCAGGGAGCAGGTGCCTCTGCTGTGGTATGCCATATAGAGACTTCTGGGAAGGGGAAACAGTGGGGACAATGAAACTAAGGGCTAGGCAGTGGTGCAGCACCCCCTCTCCCAATGTGTGTTGAACTGAAATGGATGACATTCGGCTTAAATCTCCCAGCATGTGTCACTGGGGCAATGTCAGATTGCACTTGGGAGCTGGATTCAGGAACAGAGGAACTGGGATCAAAAGCAGGATGGATGCTTAACCCTTGTGAACCCTCTGCTTTATATCAAGTATGAGGTATATGGAAAGAGATCCCTTGCTGATTGGCTTAAGGTCTGCTCCTCCCCCCACCCTCAGATGTGAACTCTTTCTTATTGCACCCTCAATGTGGTACCCAAGATTTGGCATTGACCGTCATCTCCACAGGAGCAAGCATAAGCAAGAGCCCTTCTGCATCCCTGTCCTTGGTAGCAACTCCACAAACTGAGGGTTATCACCACTAGACACAGGCCCTGTCTGTGAAAATGTGCTGTTAGCGGCAGAAAGTGCAGTTAATGGGAAGAGCCTGAGATGAAAAGTCAAGTCCCTGGACAGAATGAGCTCCATTCTAGTTCACACAAGGACAAATCCCTTGATAGAACTCTGCGTGTCTTGAGAGACAGCTGACAGGGGCCATGCCGAGAGTGCTCGGTGCGCCTGACTGGCAGGGCTTAGACTGAAAGCAGCTGCAGCCTGAAGAGGTCACGACACCGCCTGCTCCTTTTTGAGGCGGGGAAACCTCCCCCGTGTTGCTACGTGGCAGCATGGAGTGTGACGGCAGCGGCGGCCCCCAGGAAGGTGTCTGGCCAGCATTGCCTCCTGCGGGCCCGTGGCCCGAGCAGTCCGGACTGCTCACGGTAAGGGCATTCAGCAGTCCCGTTCATGCTCCGCTAGGAGCGACCTCTATTTTGATGGCGCTCATCGCCGAGACCTGATCCCGTGTTAATAAACCCAGGCTCCTGCTGCAAATAGTTTGGAGCGGAGGGTATGCTTACTTTGCTTTCCGGCGTCACGGGGAAGGTTTAAGCGGTTTTATGGTGAGTTAAAGGCGGGTCTAATTCTGCTAATGCTGCCACAAAGCAGGGGTGGATCAAGTAACTGCAGCTAAGCACAGAATCTGTTTCAGAGCGCCTCAACGTTTTTAGCGAGCTACCGGTGACTTCGCGTTACCACCCGGGGTGTACCCAAGCCACCAATATTATCCAAACGTTTCTATCAGCCTGACTCAGAATAAAACACTTTTCTTCCTTTCTTTACTAATTTTTAAAGTTAATTGGTCACAACTGAAACAGCAGCCCCCCTAGTTAAATGAATTGGGCAAACTCAAAACAGCCAAAAGCATAATGAAATGAATGAACTGCACCTAACACAAAAATTCATCTCGGCTGCTCATTAGAGACCGTGAAGCAGAGAGCATGACAAATTAAATCACAGGAAACAGAGGGAGGGTAGAAAAAAAGCTGATTATCTAAATTTCCTCTTGCTAGCAGCAAAATAATTATTTTCAAGATCAAAGGTAATAAAATGCGTTAGTGGTAAATGGCAAAGTCTCTTTATACTTAAGTAAAAGGTGAGGCATTGGGCAGAGCAGAGAGTGGGTAAACAAGAAATACACCATTTTATTTTCAGGGTGGGCTGGCAGTGAGTGATTCTCACCCAAGGTACATCCAGGTGTTTGCTTCCTTATAGCCTCTGGCAAAATAAATACTTGATTTCTCCAGATTACTTGGGATTTTGATGGGGATTCAAGCATTGTTCTTCTGGGAAAGAGATCTGAGGCTCACACATGGCAGCTGAGTGGGTAGCAATGTGAATGAATAACAGAGCCCTGAGAGCCTGAGCCATGATCCTTTACCTCAGAGAGTTAATTCACCTGCAATGTGTTGATCTATTTAACACATGGGCCTGGCCACCTCTGTCATATAACGTGACCTGGCTCACTGAAGCAGGTGGCAGTGGGGGTGAGCTTTGTGGCCATGGGGAGCTATCACCATCCCGTATCACCCTGACTGACCCTCATGAGCACCTGGGACCTGTGACGTTTTCAGAACTCTCCCATCTACTTGCTACCAGGCCTCTTCCACCTCTGCTCTTCAACACACTCGTGTCTTTTTTTTTTTTGCCTTTCCCTTGTAAGCATCCACACTGGCTGAGAGGGTGAGGGCTCTGCCTTGGCAGTGATACTGATGGAATATCATACCCTGGTTTTTGCTCTGGAGATCACCACTGGCCTCCATGACTGACCCAAGGCCAGCAATTAGCGGGCATCAGTAACTGATCTAAGGCTCTGGTAGCAACATGTATTGCTGCTAGTCTTCGCTATGCCTCTTCCTGCAGGAGCCTTTTAGGATACAAAGAGATGTAGCTCATGGGATGTAAACCCAAAACATGTCATAACTTTTTCTTTGGCATGAGCAGCAAAATAAAGTGGTTGAAGCCAAAGCCAAGCAATGTGTTTGTTACTATTGAAAAGGGGAGAGGAGAAAGAGCATGGTGACTGGTCCTTCAAGAAGGAATGAGCACTAGCAGGAGAATAAGGTGGGATGATATTAGGGAGAAATTGTGCAAGGCTCACCTCGCCATCAGTGGTGTAACTGTCCCAGCGTATGGAGAAAAAGGATATGCTCCTATACAGAGACTTTAGGGTAAGCAACATCTTACATGACATTCTGATAAGCAAATAAGGAAGAAGTGACCTTGATGAGTCAGGTGGGTGAAAAATTGGTTGGACAGCTAGTCAGAAAAGTTACTGGCTGCTCACTGTCAGAAAGGGAAGTGGTGATGACTATGAACCTGAGCCTGATATGTTTTCCTGCTTCTGCTTGTGATTTGAAGCAGGGATGAAACTGTTGTTATTTGATGTGGAGCTGGAAGGAACTTCAGCACTACAGAGAACAGAATTCTAATTCAATGTGACAAGACAACCAGTCTCAAAAAAGCCCACAGTTTGTATTTCAGTGCTCACACTGGCAAGCAAAGGTGTCCTGGGGTTCAGCTAGGATAGTTAATTTTCTTCCTAGTAGCTGGTATAGTGTTGTGGTTTGGATTCAGTACAAGGCTGACAACATGCTGATGTTTGAATTGTTGCTAAGTAGTACTTGTCCTAGGCCAGGAACGTCTCCGTTTCCCAGGATCTGCCAGAGAGGACATGCGCAAGAAGCTGGGAGAGAGCAACGTCAGGACAACTGACCTGAACTAGCCTAAGGGATATTACCTACTGCAGCTTGTCATGCTCAGTACATGAACTGTGAGGAGGTGGCTGAGGAGGGGAGGATCGCTGCCTGGGGACTGGCTGGGCATCAGTCAGTAGGTGGTGAGCAACTGCATTGTGCTTCACTTGCCTCTCTTGGGGTTTATTTCTCTCTCTTTTTGTTATCTTCCTTTTCATGACAATATCACTATATTTTTAGAGTTTATGTAAATTACTAATCTATTCTTATCTCAACCCACCAGTTTTACCTTTTTTTTCTGATTCCCTTCCCCATTCCACCATGGGAGGAGGAACCAAGTGCCTGTCTGGTGCTTCCTTGTCAGCTGGGGTTAAATCATGACAGAGGGCAAGGGGCATGGGTAGTCGATGGGGTGAGGAAAGCTGTCCTAGCTGTGCTGGGAGCCAGGGGAGGGTGCTGCACTTCAACAACAGAGCTCGGTGGGAGGCTGTTCAAAGGGAGTAGTGAAACTAATAAGAAGTGGACAGGATGTAATCCCTGCAGGAAAGCCAGAGGAGGTGATATAGAAAATCATGCTCTGGTAGGGGGGTTGGACTGGATGAGCTTGCAAGGTCCCTTCAGTCCCTGACATTCTGTGATTCTCCTTGCCAGTTAAGACAAGACTTGATGGACTTAAACTGCAGTTTAATCAGGGATGAACATGTCTGTGTGCACTCTTCAAGGTACTACCTGTTTCCTGGTAGCACGCTCTTCCTTCCCTGCTCCTGGCTCTGTGTAAACCAGGTTTAGCACAACATCCATTTCACTAACTCACATGGCTTTCATGAGTTAAATTGCTTGTCCCATGGGAATCATGCTGTTATCTTCAGAGGGAACAGAAAATGAAAGAGGGTATTTATGAGTTTTTTATTGTTTTCACCCCACTATTAACACTTCCTTTAAGAACATCAAAAGATTAAAAAACCAGATGAAGACGTTTGCCAGCATCTCTGGAGATGTGTGCTGCACTTGTTTCTAAACTAGACCAAGCCTTTAGAGCCTCTCCATGCCTTCAAGAAACAGGGGAATTTTTCTTTTAAGAAATGTCTAAAGACCCTTTTATTGAGTTTGAGCAGAGCCCTGTGTTGGTGCAGTTAAAAATGCTGGCATTTCCTCTGTGCAGATTAAAGATGATCTATCACCTTTTGCTGCTCAGACCTGATTTACAGTCTCCGCACAGAACCGCACAGCACTTTTTCAAGTGTTCTAAGGTGCTGTAGCAGGGTTGAGAATGAGGAGTGAAGTCTGGGGGTGTGCTGGCTGTTACCTCTTCAGTAGTTTTTATTCCTTCTCTAGATCTGAAAGAAGAGCTGCTGGGAGCAACCTGTCCAGTCCTGCACCACTCCAACCCCCAGCATGGCAACACCCATGGAAAGCTTGGTTTCCAACCGTGCCAGATATGTCCAGTCTTTCAATGTCTTCCTTGCCAATTCCACTGAGCACCAGAGCATGGGAGAGTTCCTGGAGAGGCAGCTGCCAGCTGTGATAGCAAGGTAGCATGCAGGTGGCCACAGAGAGATGAAGAACGGTTTGAGCTTGACCAGGTTAAGGGGCTGCCTGCAAGGGGCAGATTGCTGTTCCCCACCAGCTGTCCTATCTGTAGGTCACTCACAGGGCTTGGCTGGAGATTTCATTTACAGACACCACTGAATAGCTGCTCTTCACGATGGAACCTGCCTAGCAGGCTGAATTGTTTCCTTGGATGCAGATACAGCTTAGCCTGAATCAACCTGAACGTGTGAAAAAGGCAGTAACAGCTATTGCCTTCTAACATTAAATTTGACTGAAATAATACTGTAAAAGTAGTCTTTTCAGTTAACATTTAGTCTCTCTCCAGCACGTGTAAATAACACTCCTGCTTTGCTTGCTGGTGTGTGCTTTTTGCTGATCCCCCTCCCTGTCTGGACTGGTGCAGGCAGCTGGGGTCAAATCCTGGCTCTCGGAAGGCCTTTCTCTGGACCTGGGGTTTCAGGGCTCTATTAAAGTGTTGCTAAGGGATTTCAAATGTGTTACCCTGTCCCTCTTCCTTCCCATCTTCCAAAATGTAGAACTTTTACAAATGGTTTTTAAGCTGCTTGTCTAAGACCCAGGGAGGTCTCTGGTCCTCAAAGGACAAACGTGGAGATGTATTTGCTGCTGCTTGTACACATTCATAATAAACTCCTTTACAAATTTCCAAAATAACTGGAAATCAGAACTCTCCAAAAAGTAGAGTCCTGAGTGTGATCCCTCTTTCCAGCTCACAGACATGCTTATATATGTCCACACTGCATTTGATTTTGTCCTTCATGGGATCTCTGCTGGGTAGCTCTTTTACAATGTATAAACATTTTTTTTTTCAGTATTGGAGATGGGAAGTCTACAATCAATATTCTAAGTGTTGGTGGTGGAGCAGGTATGCTATGAACTTCAATAAAGATATGCATTAATTGAGGTGGGGCCACACTGCCTGAAAATGTCTCTATGTCCTTCATGAGTGGCCTCCTTCTGCACCATCACTCCTTGAAGGCAGAGAGTGGCTTCAACTGCCCCAAAGTGGTTTTGTGCAAAAAAACTCAAACAAAGCAGCTCCCAAACAGCAAAGAAAAAAAACCAAACCAGTAGCACCATGATGTCTCACATCCCTCAGAATATTATTTCGTTTCTTGCATTGCAATTTTTCTCCCTTGTAACCATTTATGGAGGGGGTAACTCTCCATCATTGCTGCCTCCTGATGTGCTACACAACAGCCTCAGCTCACCTCTGCTTTGCTTGTAGATACTTGCTGACTACAATCAATACACAATCCTCTCCTGGAGTTACTGTCCCCTCCAAAACAAAGCTGAATATAAACTGCAGAAGAAATCCAGGAGGAATCAGAAGAAATAAGTCTCTCATATGAAGTTCCCTGGGTGGAAAAGCAATGACATCAAGTGATGGCTTCTTGCATAAGTTCTCCCCTAATTAAAGCCTGTTTTTTTATTTCTGTTCTGCCCATTAAGTCATCCAACTTATATATTGTATGAATTTAGTTAATTTGGTTTAAATCCTTTACTTGTATCATCTCCAAAGACTAATCTCAGCTTTGTCAATCTCTCCTAAGAAAGAAAAATGTCTGTGAATGGTGGGCAATGGTTCCAAACCAGACAGACTGACAAGTAAGAGCATTGCTCTCCAAACAAATAAAACCATTCTTCTGCCAAGTTTTTAGCAAGGACACTGCACTTCGTGAAGTATTTAACTCTCTAACCTGGGATACTCCAACTTAACGTGACAGACCTTGAATCAAAAATCACAGAATGGCAGAAGGGGGAAGGGACTTCTGGAAATCATCCAGTCCAACCCCCACTGCTAATGTGGGTTCACCTAGATCAGGTTGGGCAGGAACGTCTCCAGAAGACAAAAGTTTCTCCTTATGTTCAAGTAGAACTTTTTGTGTTATAGTTTGTGTCTGTTGCCCCTTGTCCTGTCGCTGGGCACCACTGGAAAGATTCTGGCCCCATACTCTTGACAAATATATTTTAGCTATTGATCAGCATTGAGAAGATCCCCTCTCAGTCTTCTCCAGGCTAAACAGCACTGAGTTTCAGCCTCTGCTTGTAAGAGAGGTGCTCCAGTCTCACCATCTTTGTCGCCCTCCACCAAACTCTCTCCAGTATTTCCCTGTCTGTCTTGAACTGAAGAACCCACATCTGGACACAATACTTCAGATTAATCAATCCCACTAGGGCAGAGTAGAGCGGGAGGAGAACCTCCCTCAAACCTGCTGGCCACACTCTTTTTGATGCACCTCAGGAGACCATCTGCTTCCTTTGCCACAAGAGCATGCTGCTGGCTCTAGGTGAGCTTGTCCACCAGAACTCCCAGGTCCTTCTCTGCAGATCTGCTCTCCAGCAGAGCAACCCCTAATCTGTACTGATGCATGGGGTTGTTCCTGCCCAGGTACAGGACTTTGCACTTGCCCTTGTTGAGCTTCTCTAGGTTACTCTGCCCAATTCTCCAGCCTACCCAGGTCTTGCTGAATGGCAGCACAGCCTGATGATGTGTCAGACACCAGTTCTGTGTCATCAGCAAACCTGTCGAGGGTACACTCTGTCGTTCTGATCCTGGTCATTGATGAATATGTTGAACAATAATGTGTAAGCAAAGCTCATGTTTCTGATATAAAGTTTCCCAAACTACTGAAACTATGCTGCTTGTTGGCTTGTTCCCATCATGAGAGGTGATGAGGGAGCAAAGTCCCAAATCTCCCCAGCTAACCCTGGCTGATGTCAGATGACAGTGACAGAGCTGCTGCTCTGGACCCATCTGACCCTGAGATTTGCAGGGAGGGAACATGGAAGGAAAGAGTTTCCTTTCTGCTTTTCCACCTCAGGTGATAAGCAAAGCATTTAATGTAGGATCATCATATCCCACTGCACTCCCCATCCACAGCGCTAGCCTTTGCTTGCAGCCTTTGCCTTGTTAAGTTCAGACTTCAGCATGCAGCACTCTGTACCTTTAAAACCACAAAAGTCATCAATGCTGCTATAAAGTAGCAGCTGTGCTATAAACTATGCTGTTACGTAAAATGTTTAATTAGAAACTTAATGGTGAACATAGCAGCAGCCTTTAAAAGCTAATTGTCTTGAAGAGTTTAAATAATTCGGATAGCCTAATTGCCAAACTGTTGATAATGCACGCTGCCACTGATTCGACTGTGAAATGCCTCAGGACACTTGTTTGCATATAGAAGAGCTAACTGGAGTCAGTTAAGGTTGTGGATAAAATGATGAGACAGAGGGATGGGGTTTTTTTGGTTAAAAACAATACAACGGTGGTTTGCTCACAGAGGAGTGTGATGGAATATATTAACCTGTCTGCAAAATACGCGTTTGGAAAAGCAAAATTCAGCTGTTGTTTTTTATCAAGACCTGCACATCCTTTGCAAAGGGCCAAGCTATTTTACAGAAAGCCAGAAAGCCCAGAACACTACAGTAGCTGATTACAGAGTCTGTGTTCCCAAATTTTACCAAGGCAGCCTGCAGGTGAGTGGCTTTGTTCCAGTTTTCCAGCAGACTGCAGGGCTTGCAGTGATAGCAAAGCTGCAGCTATTTCTGCTACTTCAGAAACTCAGCTTCCCTCCCTCAAAGAACACGCTCGCACAGACGCCACGCAAATTCTGGTGCTATTGGCTGCTTTAAGGGAGACACCGATCTGAAAAAAATGGGCTCTTCTTTGGTTTTTTATGTCAAATGCTTAGGGCAGTCAATGTGCAGCTGGACTTCCTGATTTTGACCCCTGGTGGTGTTTGGTGATGACAGACAGAGAGCTCTTAATAGTGAAAAGGACCCTCTCAGGGGACAACCTGGTGTGCTGAGTTGAGCTCTGGGGAACACAACATGGCTGTTTAATCCCAAATATCTTCATTTTCTACCTCAGATCTTCTGTATAACAGAGCTAACTCTGAAGTGGGAGCCCAGGAGCACTGCAACTCATGAGGATGGGCAGAGACTGCACAAATACAATGGGGCCCTCCCTCAGCAAGAGCATGTCTGGCCGGCAGGGTTTGCTGGGTGATATGCTGTTCATTTGCTCATTTGTAGGGGTTTTATAACATGGAGTTGTGTGTAGGAGCCAAGACAGCACGTGATAATTGTCTGTAGCACAACCTTTGGCTCTGCCATTCACCACAGCTACTCTCTGCTTCACTCTTTCCACCTTAGTTCTTCTACTTTCACATAAAATGTAATCAAGGACAATAAGCAGAAGTGATCCTGAGGAAACCTAACCAAGGTGCACCCATGCCTCAGCCAGAAACATAATCTCCCAAGCTTCCTCTACTGTGCATTGGAGGAGCTGGCCAAGAGCGATGGCAGCTCTTTCTAGAGTTTGAAATGCTGAATCTACCTGATACTTGCAGCAGTAAAATAATTGCTGCTGGCTTGAACAGTGTCCAGAGAGAACTGTTCCTCACAAAGAAAGCATTGCCAGTTCTGGGCTATCTGCAAGCAGGGGCTGGACAAACACAAATGGTGTGTGTACTGCTCATCGTACTCACGGAAAAGGCCAGAGGGCACCAAAGACAGATGGACACGAGTGTTGCTTCTAATTGCAGTGTGAGCACACATTCTCTTCTCTCTCACCCACCAGTGAGGTGCTTGGCTAAAAATGCTGCTACTGACTGCTAAGAAATTGTGCCGAGTTTGCTGGCAATGTGGGACCACCAGAACTGGAACCATCAGAGTAATTTAGGATCTCTCCTAGGAGGTGGAGCTATGTCAAGAAAATGTGGACAGAGGTGTACCTGTGTCTGCTTTCCCCTTGGCACCAATGGTGGCAGCCAAGGGAACAATTGAGATAACAGGAACTGAGTTAAATTTTTTCTCCAATCTGAGCTCACTGGCAGTCAGGTGAGAATACAAGGCAGCTACATGTATCTCTGTGGTACACTTTCTGCACATGGAGGGCAAATACCAGTCTTCAAATCTGGGGATGAGATGATGGTGAAGACATCTGCCTAAACTCTGCTTTCCTCTTGTATTTCATGTCTCCTGCTTCCCTAGGTGAGATTGACCTGCTGATCCTCTCAAAAGTACAGGCCAGATATCCAGGGGCCACTATCCACAATGAAGTGATAGAGCCAAGTGGTGACCAAATCATGATGTACAAAGGTATTTTTTCAGTAGATAAATTAAATTTACGTTAAGTGTGACAAGTGCATTAGAAAGGGTTGGACACTGGGGGACCCCATATTCAAATTCTTTCTTGTCAATATTGGATCTTAAAAGTTAAAAAAAATCACTACTTTAGGATTCTTTGCTTTCACTGCTTCTGAACAGTGTTCAGTCTCTCATCCAAATCTTAGTCTCTCACAGTGCAAAGAACTCTGTGTTAGGCAGACTTTAAAAGCTACTCAGGGTGGGAACTGAGGAGTGAGGAATAGAGCAAAATCCCCACATTTCAGAAAGTTTCTGTCATTCATATTGCACTGAATCAGGATCCTTCTTCAGCATCAAAGGGAAAATTTTAGTGTCTCGTGGTAATTCTTGCATATCATAAAAATCCTTTCCCAATAACAAAAAGCTAAACCTCGCAGTGCTGCACCAAGTTAGTCACCATCCTTTGACTCGGAAAGCGTGGAAGGGAAAGCAAGAGAGACAGGACAGACGTTTGCAGTGAGCTCTGCAGCTTGCAGCTTGTTTCCCTCTACCAGCCCAAAGGTCTGAGCAACATCCATGAAGAAAAACCAAGCATTTTCCAAGGAGGACTGAATGTTAGCAGGGGTGTTTTGGTTGAATTGCCCTACAAAGTAAGCATTAAATATCAATCTGCAGTTTGATTAGCACTGGATTAACACCTATCAGGCTTTACCTCAGCAGGTAATTATGGTCTGGTCTGGAAGTGACACCAGCTACACTGTACAGGACATGAGTAGTCCTGAGCAGAGCACACCCTGCCAGAAGGTGGCTGCTGAACGGATGTGACAGCTATGAGGAACCTCATCAGCAGTCTGCATCATTGGAAATGCTCCAAAGCAGATTCCAGACTGCAAAACCACATTGTAACTCTCCACCTCACACTCAAGTCCTTAAAAAGAAAGTATTTCCAGTATAAAGCAAGTTGTGGAAGTCAAAATAGTAACAAACCCTTTCTCCCAGCAGTGGTGGGGCTCAGAGTCACTGGAAGCACCAAAGGCTCCCAGGAAACACAAGAGTTTCAGTACCTGTCTCTGTGTTACATGGACCCGATCTTTGGTAAGATGGCTCATGCGGAATCCCAGGAGGTTTGGCATTGCTTCAGGCCGAGATGGCGAAGAGTGGGCAACGGAACCTTTGCCCTGTTTGAAGGACAGATTGGGCACTTACATATGACATTACTGCCCTATCTGGGCCATGGACCGTAGGCTACAAGAGACTGGATTTGGGCTGAATCTTTCTGGTGGTCCCACCACCTACCACCAGTTAACCAGCAGTTCTGCCCCACTTCAGTGAGTTTCTGAGCAGAAGAAAGTTAAGGAAAATGTAAGATGTTGTCCTTATTTTAGGCTTTATGCTAAATTAGAAATGAAATATTCATCTGAATTTTTTCTTTAAACTTTCTTATTTGGTAATTAATCATGTCCCCAGTAGGTACCATTAATGAGGTTTTTGAGCCCTAAGATTTTCCAGGGAGAATTAGAAACATTATCTGTGCCTCTACGGACTCAATAGTTATGTTTTCTGCTTAAGCAGATACTTTCTCCTTGCGAAGGAGAAGCCGTGCTCACAAGAGAAACTTCACACTGGGACGTGCAGTGCTGACAAACTGAGGCTTCTCTTAGGCTGTGTCATGTGACAGAGGCTCTCCTCAAAGCCCCATGTCAACGATGTGGCTTTCCTGCATTCCTGGTTCGTGTCCAGGTGAAATCCCCAGGTGACCATGGTTGGAGTGTTGGTGGCCCCACAGCCGAGCTGTGTTGCCATTGCCTGCATGGCACAAAGGCAGGCAGTTCAGGTTTGATGGCGTCCATTAAGGCCACACAACCAGCTTCTGAGCCAGACAACAGCCTGGGTCAAGCTTGGCAGAAAAGTAAGGAAAACTTTTCCAAGAGTTTAGAGTGGTACGTTTTGGGTTCAGATGAGTCTTTGGGCAGAAACTTCCTGTAACAAGAATGAGTTTTTGCTTTCTGAATTTTGGCTTTAAAGGCCTGGCAAGCAATGCAGTTTTCTTTTTGGTGCCTCCTTGCAGGCTGTCAAGCAACTGAAGTGAACCAGACTGCACCGGATCATTTGTTGTGGTGACTTGAACTGTTGCTGAATGAAGCCTGAGTTTAAAAGAGCAAATTAAATCTGAACTGCAAGTGCCTAGGGTGGTGACTGATGAATGGAAGTGAACAGAGCAGCAGCAGCATCTGAAAGGGATGGCCTATTTCCAACCATAAGAGAGTGGAGATAAGCATTGATGGAGCAGTTCATATCTGTCTGATGCACATACATCCTAGGCAGAGCCCATTGTGGTTAGTGGTGTAAAGGCACTGTTTTTAGCAAATCATGTTGTCCTGGACATGCGTTCTGTAGCTAAGGCTCAGTCTGCCTTTGGGCCATCTTAATTTGAAGCTTATGCTAACTCCAGTGAAGCACAGGAATCACATCAGAGCTAGCTTTGTCCTGGAGGAATCCTGAACACCAGGCAGAAGCACGCACAGTGAGCTGAGCTCCGTATGCCAGCAGATGGACATCAGTATTCCAGCATCCCCTAAACTATGAAATTATCTCTCAGGTTTGTTCCCATGAAAGGCAAAGAAATGCAGTGATGAGCCAGGCCCTCAGAACAACTTATTCTTTGAACCCTCTTCTCCAGCTTCCTGCTTTTCTCAGTTGTTGCAAGAGCACTGTATCAAGGTCCAGAAGCATGCCACGTGTCACTCTCTATACTGCTCTTTGCTTTAAAACACCATGGTCCATTTAACCCCAAACATCTGGCCAAACCTCTGAAGTTTTGAAAAATTCTTTGAGCACAAGAGAAGTCAAATGCCGAAAGATGGATCTTTGTTCACTGAGCAAAGCACCTTTCCTCTCTTATCATCTCCATGACCTGTTTCCAGAGTGAGCCATTTGCCTTCTCTTCTCTTCTCTTCTCTTCTCTTCTCTTCTCTTCTCTTCTCTTCTCTTCTCTTCTCTTCTCTTCTCTTCTCTTCTCTTCTCTTCTCTTCTCTTCTCTTCTCTTCTCTTCTCTTCTCTTCTCGAGCTTTTAATTGTGTTTGTCTCAAATATAACCCCTTTGACCCACTGTTCAGTTTCTGGAAAAGCCTTGCCATGGCCTGGCCTTTACTCGGCCACATGGGTCTTGCATGGCACCTAAGTGTCATCAGCTCTTCTCCCATCCAACATGGAATATACTGCTTGGACCTCATCATTGTTAATTCCAGCCAATACATTTTAATTCAGCTTGAGCCAGTCATGGAAAAGAAGTTGTTCCTTTTTTATTCTTTTTATCAGGTAAAGACTGGAGGAGATCATGTGAGAGTGCAAAGGGAAAAGCATCAGACCTTCTTAAGACTTTATCCTACAAAGACCTCAAAATCATGGTATCATAGAATGGTTTGAGTTGGAAGAGATTCCAAAGATCACACCTCAGCTCCTCACCATGGGCAGGAACTTGCACTAGACCAAGCTGCTCAAGGTCTCAAACACCTTCAGGGAGAGGGCATCCACGACCTCCCTGGCCAACCTGCTCCAGTGTTCCACCACCCACAATGCAAAAAATCCCTTTCTGATCTCCCTAAATCCGCCCTCCTCAATCTTCAATTCATTCCTTCTTGTCCTAGCATAGGTGCTTGTAAAAAGTCCTTCCCTGGCTTTCTTGTGGGCCTCCTTCAGGTATTGGAAGGCTGTTCCTTTCACACACACAGGCTCAAAGTCCTAAGTAGTCCACTGCTGTGTTAAACCAATACCAAGACTCTCTACCTAATATTATTTTGAATGCATTAAAGCCCTGAATGGAAATTGGTCCTGTATTTGCAACTGAGATAACTCTGTCCTGCCTTGTCCTGTATTGCAGAGCGTGTGGCTAAGACACCAAATCTTGAGAACGTAAAGTTTACCTGGCATAAGGAGACATCTTATGAATTTGAAAATTGAATGAATGCAGAAAAGATGTCTAAAAAATGGGATTTCATTCACATGATCCAGGTAAAAGAGTCTGCAAAGGAATTGGTCAAAGATTTGGCTGCTACAAGAGTGCATGAAGCATGTGACCTCATTATCCAATCTAAAGGGAAGAAGGATGAGTTTATTTCTCTGTAATTTAAAGCACTTAAGCATAAGTGAACTGGAAAAAATGAGAGGTGAGTTAGAGCAAAGCAGCTCTGAGCACAGCAGTCCTGTTAAGCAGGCTGTGGGTGGCAGTCAGCTAAAAGTACATTTTAACCAGTGTTCTCAAAGCTCCTTGTCCTCTCCATGAAACTGCTTTTGTATTTCCAACTTTACAGGAGCCACTGCAAGTCATCTTCAGTGCTAAGAAAGGCAACTTTATTTATGTGAGGCTAATGAAGGAATGAGCTTGGTCCTGGAAGAGTCAGAGAGCAGACAAGGAGGTGACAGCCCTGAACTCACAGCATGAGCCCACTGCCTGGACTTGTGCTAATGTGGCTTTTGGTCCTGCCACTGGTCTGACAAGGCTGCCCTAGTTTGATTTCTTTTACCTAATGGTACCAGTTATGATATTCACCAGGACTGCATCTCTGCTCTTTCCCGGTGCTGTATTATGTGAAAGACATCCCAGCAACTATCCAGTATTTCCACAGCTCCTTGGAAACACAGGCGAGGCTCCTCATTATTGTTGGCTCAGGTGAGAGCTGTTCCAGCAGTGCTAGGCAAGGGCCGTATGGACCTCTGGGCTTCCTGTTAGTGCAACACAGACCAGCTCTAAGTCAATGCATGTTTTTACTTCAAACTTCCTTTATCACTCACAGAGGTGTACTGGCTGTCTAGCAAGTGGTGTCCACTCATCTACCTCCATTGAAATATGCATGCTGTCTACATCTGTGCAGCTCTGTGCTGCAGATGGCAAAGCTGAAGGCTTTGTGAGCCAGCAAACCTGTGGGCACAAAATGCTTTTCTCTTGCCCTTCCCCGTCCTACAGTCTGGCCAATGATCAGCAGCAGCAGATAGCCCTGAGGTGGGCCAGAGTCTCTGTCTCATGTTTTTCACCCTCAGGGTGGGTACTATTTCAGCCTCTGCTATTTCCTGTAGGAGATTTTTCAGGCTGGGCACCACGTTGCCTCACTCCTGGAGACTTAAGGCATCATGCAAACAGCTATGGCACAGCTCAGTCATGCCATAGAGCAGGTAGTGGAGTACTGTATGGTTCATTTGCTTCTCAAACTACCCATTTCCCTAATATTATCATTTTGAGTAAAACCAGCATCCTTAGGCTGTTTCAGATCTCAAAGAGATGTTCTGTGGTCAGCACAGCAGGAAAATGCAGGAGTAACCAATGACCTTTGAGTGCCATGGGAAAGGTACACTACAGATACTGCAACATTGGGATCTAATTTGAGTCCAGAAAGTCTTTCATTTGCCTTACAAGCTACGGAAATCTTAGCTGTGTAAACAGTCACATCTGACAGTCTTCTCTGGGATGTTGTGTTATTTGTTCAGAGGTTTAAGCTTAACTTTTCATTGGATTTGGCCATGACTGCAAGCCATGCAGGACCAGGGGCAATGGCTTCAAACTAAAGAGGAGATTTAGATTGGATGTTAGGAGCAGGTTCCTCACTGTGATGGTGGTGAAGTACTGGAACAGGTTATCTAGGGAGGTGGTTGAGGCCCCATCCCTGGAGACATTCCAAGTGAGGCTCCACAGGGCTGTGGGCAACCTGATCTAGTGGAGGATGTCCCTGTTGACTGCAGAGGAGCTTGGGCTGGATGACCTTTGGAGGTCCCTTTCAGCTTGGACCATTCTATGATTCTATGAAAATGGCAGTATGTTTGATGAAGAATGCTTCCTTTTAATGTGCTCATGAAGCATCCACAACCAAGTGACACTTCTCTGGCATGAATTTATTTAGTCTCCAAAATGTTTTTGGTTTAAAGTGTTCCAAGCAGTTCACTACAAGAAATCTGTATTTCAGATTACATGAGATACTGTTCCTGTTCTTTGGCTGAATGAGAACAGATCACAACACCAGACTATTGCTGATTATCTGCTGATAGTTAATTGAAACTCTTCCAGTTGCTTAACCTGTCCCTCTGGATATTCACAAAATGTGAACACAGGGAGGAACATGTGTCTATTCAAAATTGATGTGACTAACAATCTGAATTCATGAAAATAATTTGAAGTGCTCTCTGGGCCAGGCAATGCTGTGTTTTCAGGTGGAGGACAAATTGCTGGGGCCAGAAAGAGAATGGGAGAGAGGAGTAAGGCTCAGAATAGCAGAGAGGAAAGGAAGGAGAAAGGAAAGTATAGAGAGGGGAAGGAAGAAGTGCTATGAAAATGAGCACTGAAGAAAAAAGAGGCGCTGAAAAATAAGCAGAACAAAGCTCAATGCCAAAAATTAAGGTAATGTCATCTCCAACACAAACACATTAGGATGTGTTAATTAAAAACTAATCTGGCAACAGCATTGATAGGAGAGGGCTTGGTCAGTCAGTGAGGTCTGCGATCCCTTCTGTTCCATCCCTGTCCAGAGAGCAAGTGAGTTGTAAGAGCTGTGTGATGTTTCTTTTAGCACATTTTAGGGAAGCTGTTTATATGGCCTTGAAAACAAAAGCAGTGCCAGATGCTGAGCCTGTGGAGAGCTATTACAATAATGCTGCATTCAGGTAGCAGATAATTACTGGGCTTGGAGCTGGCACTGAGTCACACAACACTGACACCGGCAAATATTTCGCAATTAGTGCTCCACATTCAATTTCCACCAGGTGAAAGAAAATATTGTAGCCCCTTTTCTAAACACCAAACTGTTAATTTGACTCTAAACAACTGGTTGCAGATAAAGCATTTGCAAAACTGCCAAGTAACTTGTTTTAGTAGTTATGAAGATTCATTGTCACAACTCTCAAGACCTGCTCATTAGGCTCAAAGTATTTTCATCCTGTTCAGTCATCCTGGGTGATCCCTTTATAAATGATTTATAGCAGAAATGCTGAATCAGAGATCCAGGCTGAGGGAAAAATAGAGAAGTGAAGACACATCTAGGGAGGTTTCAGCTTGCCCAGCTGATTTTCTTTGCCAAATGGCCCTTGAGAAGAGGTTCATGCATAACTATGGGCTTGGCTTAGGCTTACTTCTGGAGCTGATTGCGGTGGTGCAGGAACCTTTTCCTTCCTCATTCTTCATCTTTGCACACCCAAAGAGCACTCAGATAAAAAGTCCCTATGGCACTACTAGGAAGATCTGCTTTGGATGAGAGGCAGCCTTCTGATTGCCCATGCCCAACAGCATGTGAGTGTGATGGCAGCAGAGGCTGAAGGCTGGGAGGACGGCATGCCTTCATTCCAGGCTCTGTGCTTCACGTGCTTTTCTCCACCACCCATCAAGCTGCATGGACAAGATGAACAGGGTTTTGTACCCCACATATTTCACAGAGCAGAGAGATAGCTTACTGGTAATGAGTGCTTCAGTGAAGCTCATGTGCAGCTCAACCATGAAGTAATTAGGTGAAGGAACAGGAGAGGATTTGGTCTTCCAAACAGGCAGCTGAAACCTGGGGAACCAGTGAAAATGACAAATGGCACCGAACAGCTTGTGTTCAGTATGTGCACTGTAAAGGTGTCTTGTGAGAAACTGCGTATGTGCATGAAGCAGAGGAGTGCAGCATGTTGGGAGCAGAAGAGGGAAGGAGTCAGTGCACTGAATTGCTTTGGCCTCAGCTGGTGGCTAGGTGGGAGGTGCTGGAGCTCCAGGGTAGGTAAGGTGACCATGGCCTACCACAGCCCCCCAGCCCCGAGGCACAGAATAGGGGAGGCAGCTGTGGCCACCATGCTTCAGGACACATCCTACTCTGGAGAGATCCTATTCATAAATAGAACAATGCTAAAAAACCAAAATGATCAGAAATATCTTCAAATAGTGATTTTCCTTATTCCATTTTTCTAGTGGTTTGTCTCTCAGAAAACAGTGGCTGGAAAAGGCTGTGGAGGAAGTATGAAACCTCCTTCCCTTTAGAAGGTCTCTGCACTTATGTTGCCTCTGATGAAATCAAAAAGATACTGGATTCAGGGGGGGTGAAGTGTCAGGTCTGGGAGCTCCCATGTCACTTGGACATAACGAGCTGCTTTATTGAGGATGGAGACCTGTTGCTGGATTTCCTGACAACAACTTGCAACTTTTCTAAAACAGCTCCTCCTAAACTAAAGCAGCAGGTAGTGGAAGAGTTAAGAAAGCCTGGATGCAGTGAAGAAAGAGACAGGGAAAGTGCTTTTTAACAACAACATGAGTGCAATAGTGATTGAACCATGAGTTAACTTCTTCTTGCTTCTTAATCCAAAGAAAACAGCCAGGCACAAGCTGTTAACAACTGAAATAACACTTTTCATACATATAAATGACTGAGTTTTGTTCAGTGTTTTTGAATCCTGTTAAACAAATAAGATCGGTTGTTATAAGTTAATGCCCAATTAGCTCTGCGTTGGTCTATGAATGCCTAACTTGGTAAGCAGTTGATGGAGTGTAATCAAATATAGGTCAGACCATCCACTCAGACACTGCAGACATCTAAGCATTTCCTAAGCTCTAACCCAGAACAATTCATGGTTTCATCGCCTTCATTCAAGAACTCTCTACAGACCAAGTAAAGAAATCTCAGCTTCTCAGTGCAGCTGGCAAGAGCAGCAGCTCAGGGTGACCAATCACTTGGGTGATGCTTAATGAGATATCTTGAGCTTGCTGTGACTTCAAGATCTCAAATCTCTGGTTGCTGCATTGGTGGTGGTTACCCCTGCCTCCACAGCCAACTCCATTTAATGACACTGCTTCCCTCTCCTCATATTTTCACTTTATTTTTATGATGTTGCATTTGCAGAGCTATTTGTGGATCAGATCCATACTGGCAGTATAATAGCAGAGTAGCTGAAGATGGTCAAGGTACATCAGTGGCAACAGGTATCCTGGAGAAGTGGATTTCACTAAAGAGCCCTGATACAAAGCCTTTGTGAATCAGCCACTGCTGTCACTTAGGGCTTTCTGGTATTTCTAGCTAAGCACACAAACCTCGTGGTTGCAGCCTTTCACTAGCCTGGCAGCAAGGGCCATGTGTGGAAGATGGAAAAATGAACTCTGGTGCCAGATAGGATTCACTGGGATCTGTTTCATTTTCAATGAAATCATGCCAGGTAAATCTGTTCCATGTACAGTACAGGATGTTCAGCAAAAAGGGGCTTCACCCCCTCAGTCCCTTTTCCATGTGGGGCTGTTTCCACTCTAGTAGTTGATGCATTTGTTTTGCTGAATGATTGTATGAGCTTAAGAATTGTTACCCTCTCTGCAAGGCACAGCGAGCACAACACTGCCACTTGAATGGGTTTGTCTGAGCCCTGCTCCTTCAGCGAGACAGCTGTGATTTCTGACACTGACGTGATTGGACTTAGCACTGAAATGGCTTACAGTAGCTAATGTTGTAGCTGCACGAAATGATGCTCTGTTTTTGCATATGCATTACTCACAGGATCACACAGGATGTTAGGGGTTGGAAGGGACCTCCCAGGATCATCGAGTCCAATCCCTTGGATTCTGGTACAATATAGATTATTAAAGATTTGAAGTGTCTAACAGGAGAACGTGTTGGGCATTAATAGTTGCTTATATTCATTGTAGCGTGGATTACTTGAAACACACACATTTCCTGGTAATTGATACCAAATCCAGAACGAAAAAACTCAGATGGTACACCACAAAATCCAACAACAAAACCCAGCAATAAAATGCAGGAGCATGTCCTCTTTTTTTTGTTGCTGTCATTGGTTGGGTGGGTTTTGTTTGTTTGTTTGCTTGATTCTCTGGTTTGGCAGTTGTAAAAAAAAATGCAAGAGAAAAGTTTTTTTGACTTTTGGGCCAAGGTTTGTTCTGAAAATTTGGGAGAGATGAGGAACAAAATAAATGGTTTGGAGAGAAAAGAGGAGGATATGAACACACATACCCAAAAAAATGGAAATTCAAGGTGAGTTCATGCTCCTTCCTCTCCTGAATCAGAAAAGGAGAGGCTGAGGAGAGGTAGCAGTTGCTGGGTGTGTGATGTTTCAGAGAATGACACAATCACCGAGGCTGGAAAACACCTCCGAGATCATCAAGTCCAGCCTGTAATCTAACATCACGACATCAGCTAAACCACGCCACCAAGTGCGTCATCCAATCTTTCTTGAAGACCTCCAAGGATGGTGACTCCACCACCTTCCTGGGCAGTGGAGTAACCCTTTCTGTCGGCATGTTTCGTGGAGTCTTATTTAAAAGCAGAATTCGCCAGGGGAAAAGGCAAGTTTCACCCCAGGCTGGAGAATAAAATTCCTTATCTAAACTCAGACAGTCCAGGGCAGTCCTCTGCCATTGCTCATGCTTCTTTGGTGAATGTCACCCAAAAAAGCTATTCCACACATACAATGGCTTCTATAAAGGCACTGTCAGAAAACTGAACAGAAGAGCACTCTGTAGGATAAATTAACTTTAAATTTGTAACACATATATGTCCAAGAAGCAAGTATTTTAAGTATTCCTTAGTAGGAAATGAGTGTGGGGAAGCACAATTTCATGCTCATTTGGCTATAAAAACCAACAAAGTTTGTGTAAATCTCTCAGACAAGTTCCCGGAGAGCCACATTTCCATGTGAGAATCGCCCTTAATTATGCAGTGAGATCTTGCTCTTGCAGAGCTTGCTTGGGGAGTCCAAGCTACCTGTGCACTGGAATTGCTAGGGCCATTTGGAGCCTGCTCTATCTCAATGAGCAGAAATTTCTTTCAAAAACACATCTTCAGACCAGCCTTAGTCTTTGCAAACCTGCAGGTGGATGTGCAGGGCAATGGGACGAGTCTTCCTCGCTTGCACCCTCAGAGAAAACCTTGCAGGCTCTATATAGTGGTTCAGTAACAGCGACTGTCTTAAGCCAGTGTGACACTGATTGAAACACTCTGGGCACCAGACTACCTATACTAAGCATACACCAGAAACTACCCTGCAGGTTCTTTATGCACAGGTGCCCCTTTCTGACTAAATAGACATGTGACACATGAAGTGCAAATACTGTGCAGAAACGTGAATGGGCAAATGCAGTCCTTAACGTTGTATCCCTGTGCTCGTCAGTGGTGGTTCTGAACAGTGTTTGGTTTTAAGCTGGCAGACATGCTTTGTTCTTTTCATGTCCTGGCCACACAAACCTGGAATACACAGATTGTATTATAGGTACAGCAGGATAAAGCTGGAGGAAAGGAGGAGGAGGAGAAACTCTGAAACAGCAGGCTAACACCCAGGCCTGCATCCCTCTGATAAGTGAGTGTGAGCTCGTGGCTCTGATGCTGTGTCAGGTGATTATTTCCCACAGTGATTCCCATGGGAGGTTTGCTGTGCAGTGCAGGGAGCAGCCCAATGGATGTGGATGAGGCATGGCTTTGAAGGGACGCCATGCAGGAAGGCTGGTGGAGAGCACAAGCGGGGAAGGAAAAGGCTGATCTCTCCAAAGAAGCCTGCTCTTCATATATATGTCCCCCGACATCAAACCCATTTGCCTTAGCAGCTTCGGGGATGTGGCTTTAAATCACATGGAGAAAAATATTCTCCCTGCTCTGTTAATTACAGCAGCAAAGGGAACAAACGCACCCGGAGAGCAGCTGCTGTTGCCTTTCCTGCCTCGTTGCGATTCACGCTTGCAGTCCATGATGGGCATTTCTAATGGCATTACACAGTGGGGCAGAGCCCTCGTTTTTAATAAACCCAGAAATGTTAAAATGAAATGGATTAATATCTAATGGTACATCTTCTCTTACATGATGTGCAGAATTATCTTCAATATTTGTTACGGATGGAGTGGCTTTCCACCAGTTCAGGCTTTGTTTCGTAGTGGGGAATGTTAGCATAAATTGTAGCATAAATCACTGCCTCGTAGAGCACCAGAAGGCGCATATAAAAACCCATATCTTTACTGCACATATTTCCCATTAACCATAATCTATTAGTAATTGAAGTTCATTACAAATTCTTGTAGACTTTATTGCCATCATGCTGCATGACATAGTGAACCTGGCTTGCATAACAAGAAGTCCTTGCTGGGAAATATCCTATTAACAATGACTGTGCATTTGTCACTGTGATAATAAATCCAAAGCTGCCTGTAGATTATAAATTATTGCGGCGCCATTTCCACTGTTGTAGCTTTAAAGTTTTGTCAGCACTTCCATTTTAAACCCCTGCTTTACAGGCAGTTATAACTTGACCATAAAAACCTGCAGCAAGCTGAACATCAGCTTACAAGGTCTCAAACCAAAAGCTGTCTCTTCCCCAAGTAAGATTCATGTTTTACCCACATAAAAATCTCAGAGCAGATGTGTTTATGGCAGATTTTTTCTTCAGTGTTTACATAGCTTCTAATTGGAAAACTCAGTCCATCTGACATGCAATTTGTCCAAAGCCCTTCTAAAGGTTTTGGTAGAATTTAAAAATACATCAGGACAAAGAGCTGAGAGCTGGGCTGATATCAGTGTTCACTGGGGTAGCACCTGAAAAAGCCTCCGTCCTCATCTCCAGGTGCCATAGACTCTGGGGAGGTATTAGGCAAATCTGCTTCTACTCAAATGAGAAACTGAAAAGAGATGATGCTGACCATCTACCTTGCTTTGTTGCCCTTCTTTGGACACACTCCAGCACCTCAATGTCCTTGTAGTGAGGGGCCCACACAGTATTAGAGGTGCAGCCCCACCAGTGCCCAGTACAAGGGCATGATCACTTCCCCACTCCTGCTAGCCGCACTGTTCCAGGATGCTGGTGGCCTTCTTGGCCACTTGGGCACACTGCTGGTTCATATTCAGCTGGCTGCCAACCAGCACCCCCGGGTACTGCTGGGCAGCTTTCCAGCCACTCTGCTCAAGGCCTGCAGCGTTGCATGAGGTTGTTATGACCCTGTGCTCATCCTTGTTAAACTTCATACCACTGACCTCATTTCTTTTGCTGAGGGTAAGCAGGGTATTTGCCAGCAGACAGAATGTATTTGTTTTCTTAAAGAAAATGCAATGACATTATTTGGAGACATTTTCAAGGCTCTTGTACATTAGAGCGGACGCTGGCGGAGATGAATTAGTGGCCAAAAGTGAATAGCAATGCGATTTATCATACCCCTCTGTAATTTATCTCATGAGCGGGTATTACATTAGATACAGACAGAAAGGCACGTGGATTGGATGAACTGCACCAGCTGAGAACTTACACCTGCTTTATTGAGGCTGACAGGAAGATGTCTGTTGCCTGCACTGCAATCAGCATTTGCCTTCACCTTTTTAATTTGCTTTGAAGTATGATCTTGGCCAGCAATAAGAATAAAGCTAACTCAACATTAAAGAGTTTGCTGACTGTCTGCTATTTCTTATTCAATACAAATCTGTTTGGTCATTGTTTTATATTAAATCAGTAAAAAATTGTAACTGTAAGAGCACTTGAAAGCTTAAAAATAACAGCAATACACAGATGTGAAACCTCTGCAAACACCCATTACGTGCTACACTGTTATCAAGGTAACAAACCAACAGTTTAGTTTGTCCCCTTCCAACAAAAGCCACACTCCAAAATCCACTTTTCATACGAAAGCAGTCTGTCTGTAAGACAAACAGTCTGCACCTCGGAGTGTTTACTTACAACGACAAGAAGATGTGCTACACTGCCTTCAAATTTGGTAAGATCACCAGCTGCCTTCTTTAGGCTGGCTGCGAGCCAGTGATTGATAGCTGTTCCTCTGCACTGCTTTCCTCTCATTGCTCTTTGTCCTGCTGCTATAATCGATCACGGATTTTTCCATCAGGCTTCATGTCAGATTAGAATAGTGAACATGACTTGCTTAGAACAAACTGCTTCCAAGTGCACTGAGGCAAGCTCAGGAGTCAAGCTGTTCTAAAAATGATTGTTTTGAGCATGTCCATGAATGCAAGGCAATGGCAGGAAGTCAGAAATACACTTTTATGGTAAGGATTTGGGATCACTCCTCTCCATGAAGCCTACCACAATCAAATCTTCCACTGCAGGGATGGTATTTTCAGGGAGAGGTGATGCCCTGCTCATGATTTCTCTGATTCAAAGAGAAATTTCTGCTTAGAAGTCAACAAAGGTATCTGGCAGGATTTGCACACATATTCTGTCTGCAATTCAAGAGGCAGTGATGCTTAGCTTTTGTGTTTGATGCTTTACCTGTGCTGTCAAGAACTGAAAGGAATGGAAGCCCAACAACCTCTGCTCTGTACAGAAATAGATTCTGGAGACTCACAGTGACTAGACTCAGGAGAACTAAGCCATCAATTACTTACTTTCAAAGCTCTTTGAGGGATTACTGCTTGTTTTCATAGTGCTTACTTGGTTGGTGTTGTTAGGGGTATCTGTGGTATAAGTAACTTCAATTTTAATGTGAAGGACAGAGCATTATTTATGGCAGAGAATTAGCTCCAACTTTGAATCAGTAATCATGAGTGAGGGGCTTTTCCTCAACAGCAGTTGTCTTCCTTATGACCGCTTTTGCTCAGCTCTATAAACCCCAGTGAAAGAGGTGGCTCTTCCAAGGACAGCTGGGTGACTTCTGGGATTTTCCTACTGAAAGCTGAAGGGATGATAAACATTCACATAGAAGAGAAACGTTTTGGGGAGGAACATCCATGTCTAGTGCAGGAAGTTCCAGGGCTGAAATGTGTGAGAACATGTTGAGGAAAACTGTCAGATGTGGTCTCCCTACCCTTCCCTCTGTCTCTACCTGTAGCCACAGCTAGAAAAACTCTGAATAAGCTGTCATGATAGTCCAAACATTTAGAGCTTGCTGTAGCCCAAGCCCAAGCTGAAATGACCATCACTGGATTTACTTTACAGATTCTCTTGGGTTTTGCAATGTGAAAGCCAGTGCAAAGACTGCACTAAATTACAGCTTTCTAACTTGAGAGTCAGCAGCCATTAGAAGCTGTTAGTGGGACTGGGATCTGTAAGGGTGCTACTGGGACAGAAGGCACACTATGGCTTGAGTACTGCTCTGCCCCAGTCCTGGCTCCTTCTATCACTTTGCAGAGGCTTTGAGGCTGTACCTGAAGAAAGCATCTGCTCTAAGGCTGAACCCAGCATCTGCTGGAAGGCAAAGGACTATGGCCAGAGAAATCTGGGAGTTCTCACCTCATTGGTGAACCTCAGGCCACCCAGCTGAAAGTCTGATTTAAACCCTGGGGTAGCTAATCTAGACAGCAGGAGAGACTAACTCAGATTTCTAAGGGAAATCTCATTCTGGTGTGATTTACAGACAGGGTCCAACTGCCCTGTAACCAAGTCAGGGACACAGGTGCCACCATTTACTGTTCAAATGGTGTACTGATGTGTGGGTTCATTCATCACACGTTGCTTTAAGCTTCCAGGCCAATATGTATAAAAGGCTGCCTCACAACAAACACAGCCTTTTTGGTTCCCATCTGCCCACAGCAGCCCTTCCAACCTTGTTAATTATGTCTCTGCACATCACTGTGTTGGCTACAACTTGTCTCAAAGCTGCAGTTGTACTAACGTGCCCCAAGGGTGGGCTGCGTTCACAAACAAAAAAGATGCAGGCTCTCTGTTTAAGAGCCTGTCTCAAAGCCCAGAAGTTATAAACTCGACCTCTCTGGACAGCCACACTTCTATTTGGAAGGCAGATTCGCTCCATGGCTGCTGCCTTTGTTTCAGCTTGTTTGCTATAGCTCAATGTCTCGTGTTAGCATGACTGTATGCTGGCATCAGCAGTGCATGGAAGGGCTCCGCTCCTTTCACAATCAGCAAAGAAAGAGGAAAAGTGGACACAACGAGAGGACAAGAGAAATCAGCTGGAGAACTCAAGAGATGTAGAGCCAGTGCTGCGCTCTACTTCTCCAGGTTTTCCTCAAGGTCTCCAGGTCTTCCCAGAGGAAGCCTGAGTGGGGGAAGTGGCACTCCAAGAGCAGCATCATCTCTCATGTTATGGAAAGCACAAAAGCAATTAAAACAACCTTAAACATAGGACAGTCTCTTCCTCTGTTTGTTTGGTTTTTTTTTTTCCAAGCAAATTCTGCAATCCCAAGGCTCTGTCTGACCTAGACAGAGGTAGAGAGACATGTCTGGCCTAATGTACAGGCAACATTGATTCTGTTTATGAATCAGGGACATGCATTGTGATAGCACTCAGCAGCCCCGACCCTTGGAGCAGCCCAAGTGCCATGCTAGGAGCACTAGGGCAGCAAGCAGAGTTGCTTGTACCCACTCTGGGAAATGCTGAGCAGGGGAGCTAAGCTCCAGCATTTTTAGGACCTAGTTATTTGTCCTGGTTCTTAGGCATCCTCATGCACAGGGAATTTACAGAGCTTTCTACTGGAAGTGGGTAGGTCAGGCAGAACAGGGTGACTGGCACTTCATTCCCGAGAAGGCAGGGGAGCCAAAGTGGAGAGGGGCAGTGTAGCCTCAGCTCTGAGTTCATCTACTTCACCTGTGAGAAAACTCTCCCTTGTGCTCTCTGTGTGTTTCGGAGGTTTGTGAGCCAAATCCTCCCACAGCAAAGTTCTCACCATTGACATGGGCTGTTTGCATGAAATCCAGTGATACTCAGAGAGCACTGCACTGGTCCTACCAACAGCTACTGCATCCAACACCCTGACTTTAGGTTATGTTATTAGAAAAAGCAGGTAGTTCCAGATTCAGATATACTACCAGAAGCATTTGACACAGAATCACAGAATGTTGGGGATTGGAAGGGACCTCTGGAGATCATCTAGTCCAAAGTCCCTGCTAAAGCAGGGTCACCCAGAGCAGGCTGCTCAGGATAACGATGTGCAGGCAACTTTGGAATCTCTCCACAGGAGGCTCCATAACCTCTCCGGGCACCCTCTCTAGGCTTCTCATTTCTGGGGCAGGGCTGAACACAGCATTACTCTGCTCAGAGCAAAAGAGGGGCTGTTTTCAGACACGGGAAGTTCATGTTCCACCGCAGAAGTTTGCGAACTTTGAAATCTTCTGGAAAGGTGAACCTAACTGGGAGCTGTAAGAGCACAAAGATGTGGCTGCAATTCATGAGAAAAAAGCAGCTTTTGCCCTCTGAGTGCCCACACCACTGCTGAAGGCTCACAGCCACAGTGACTTTTAGGGGTGGGGTCAGATAAGGACATGGATGTGGAAGGCTTTCAAGAAGCACCTTAAGGGGGTGCTTTGATGAGTGGCCTTCATAAAAAAACCTGATTGCACCAGCGGTGTTCTCGTAAACGGCACAGGGAAAAGGAAATTGTGTAGAGGAGCTTTTAATGAAAGTGTCTTCTGCTTTCCTGAAAAAGCATTAGAAAGCCACTATATGAGTCGAAAATACTTCCAATTTTATTTTCACACTCATTGTAGCCCTTTGTTAATCTATATCTAGTAAAATAACAACCAAAGCTAATCTTACAATTTGCATCTGACACTGCAAAATGATAATTTTCCAAAGGTCACCTAGCACGAGTGTGAAGCTTTGATTTCTGTTCTTAGGATATTTCAGGCTAGCTTAGGAAAAGTTCCCTCCCTGAAACATGTGTTTTGTTAAAAGCTCTTCAGTGCCCATAACCACTCTGCTGGTCTCAGAATGTGTTCTCCTCACAGGCCAGAGCTAACCTGTGCATGTGAAATGAGCTCAGCATAATGTGTTAATACAGCTTGGTCTCTGGAGCAGTCACTCAATAGCATGGAATCATAAGTCTTCTCTTCTGCTTTCATTGAACTTGCTCCTTAGGAGCAATGAACCTGTTTTAATTAACTGTTCTTTTAAACAGTGAAGTGGCACTGGTTTGTGTTTTTAAAGTCTGTATGCCACAGGGCGCTTTCAAGACACAGAATCCCAGCAAAGAGGATGTAAGGCACAGCTAATAACGCAGAGCAAGGCTGACATTTGCAGGGGCACTTGGTGAACCCTGTGCTTCTCGATGGGCTCCATGTGGCAGCACAGTGGCTGCAGCACCGTTTAATAGAAGATGAAGAGCAGTGTTTGTAGTAATGCTAATGAACAGCTAATCTGAAGTTAGACTGGCATGTGGCAGAGGGATGTTGCGCCTGTGTGATAAATGCTGCTCAGCAGCAGGATAGAGGTTGTCAGCTGATGCTGAAACCCTGCCATGGTGTTAATCAGCAGCCTTGGGGTGCTGGGCAAGTCTCTGTCTCTTGCCCCAGGATTTGCCAGGCTGTGGGGCAAGGAACATCAAAATGAACCTTAAGGATAAGGGATAGTAATTGGGTGCAGGAGACAGGCACTGTAGGTACCCTTAATAGAACTTGAAACAGCCCTGAGATCCTGACAGCCAGGGACTTTAGGTTCAGTAGTTCCCTACTTGTTATCCTGATAAGGGCTAAGGACAGGCACTGTTATAGTAGAAAGAAATTCTTGACAGGGAGACTGGTGAGACAGTGGGACAGCTTGCCCAGGGAGGTTGTGACTTCCCCTTCCCTGGAAGTGTTCAAGACCAGGTTGGATGAGGTCTTGAGCAACCTGGGCTAGTGGAGGTTGTCCCTGCCCATGGCAGGGAGCTTGTGTGCTAGTTTGAAGCTAGCTAGAATGTTTTGGCAAAAAGAACTAGATTACAGGATGTGGAAGGAAAACAATGGTGACGTCTGCTTCGCTCATAGGCTTGCTGAGATGTATAAGAATAGAAAGCAAAACATAGATAACATACTCAGGAGTCTTGCTTGTGCTGCGGCTGGGGAACTGGCTGAGCTGCATCTCTAACCACACCCTCCATTTTGGACTAATCCACTTTGCTTCCTAACCCCCTGGCCGAACCTCCATTCTTCCTTGGGACTGGGGTAAGGTTGAGAGGGGTAGGGGGAAGGTGAAGGGGCGGTTGAGAGCCCCTCCTGGGGACTCAGGTTTCTGGGAGGGAGTTGTGTTTCTGTATTCCCTTTTCCCTTGTCTATTTCTGTCTATAACTGTATATACTGTAAATATCTGCTTGTACATTGTGCCAGCTGTAAATAGAAGCTTCATTCCAATTTCCAGAGCCGGCTGAGTCTAGTCTGGGTGATTTCTAAAGGGGGGTTGGGGGGGCAGGGAACACCCAAACCACTACAGCTTGTAACTAGATGATCTAGCCTTGAGCTCTGTGGTAACGGGTTGGACTTGATGATCTATGAGGTCTCTTCCAACCTTGGTAATACTGTGAGACTGTGATACTGTGATCTTTGAACGAAGTGTCTTCCAACCCAAACCATTCTATGAATCTATAAATCTATAAGCTGACAAAGCATCTCCTTTTAGCTTTAATTTTCTCTTGTCTAAACCTGGCCTGTAAGTACTGCTTTCAAGGGCATCATAAGATAGGAGAAGAAAACAAGGTAGAGATGAGCAATAAATGTCCATTTTTCTCTTTAAGAAGAACCAAGACCTTTACTAAAGTAAGCATTAGGGCAATGAAGAAATAAACACTAAAAGCCTCGCACTCATTCCTAGAATTAAAGTGCTAGCTAATCTACGCAGTGCACCTGGAAATGCCCAGCCCACTGGGGAAGCAGGCAGGCACGAAGACAACATTCAGAAGGAACCCTGAATGAAGCACGCCGTCTGAGAGCTGCGAACTCCCTGACGGCGCCGAGCCTCAAATCCCTGCCTTCGCTGCACTTAGCTGGAGCCCTGGGGCAAACCTGCCAAATCTGAAAGCAGTCTGTTCATGTGTACTGAGCTGCAGCAGGGACTGCAGAACTTTGCTTACTTCTGGGATTTTTAAAAGAAGCATTTTTTCCCCTGCAGATTCCAGCTAGAAGAAGTTGTCACACTCGCCCAACCTGAGCAAAACAAGGGCAGAAAAAAGGACACTTCATGCCATGCGGCATTAAGCCTGGTAAGTGGCATAATGCCCATCACAATCAGCAGGCACCTTTTCACTGACCCAACAGCCCTTGAGTGTAGTGAGCCAGGAGCATCTGGGTGAATTTGGCAGCAGTAGGTCCTGCGTACGGTCAGGTGAGAAGCCCCCTGGGGAGCCCCTTCACACTCAGCTATAGGGTAGACAGCTTCTTACCCTGCGTTTTGGCCAAGGTGCCTTTTGCCATGGGACAGGGCCTGCAGGAAGGAGATTAATCCCCTGTGACTCCTGTGCCTCAGATAATCCCAGCCCAGGGGCAGCTCATGGTGCAGTACCTGTGAGCTATGGTTCAGAGCTTGCCCTGTTAAGATGCACACAAATATATGGACGTTTCTGTGTCTGTGCAAATCAAGGATGAAACAGACACCAAGATATGACCTTACACAAAAAAATGAGTGAGGACAAGGTTATTAATACATTTACTGGAGTGTGGGAATGTTTGTAACCATTTTACTTTTGTTGATGAGATTTCCAGGGTTAATGGAAACTCTCCTGCTTTCTCCTGTTCTCTGAGGCATCCTCTGAAATTGATCATGGAAACCAGCAATCACTTCCAATTGACTTTGTGTCATTAAGCACCGAACCCCCTACTCAGCTTCCACAGAGGCCATCACCCATCAGAGATCCTAAGCTGCTGTAACACCATGGATTGTCTGGGATGGAACTAAAGTTGTTAGACAACTTTTCTAGCTAAGACTTTCTTGTAACAACACATAGACATAACCCATGCTCCTTCCTCTTCCAAACCTGGGAAATAGGTAGCTTTATCAAAGATTTTAGCTTTCAGCCTTATTCAGTAGGAAAAGAAGATGTGAACAGAGATCACTTGTTTCTGCTTTTCCCTAGGCAATGAGGTCCTTCTACTTTGTATGCTCTTAGGGAATTTCCTAATATCCTTCCTCCTCTTGTTCCCTCAAAGATTTCCAGTGCATCAGAAGAAAACGGGACCTTTGAGAAAGCAGAAGGTGAGGGCTCCTTTCCTTCTCAGGTCGTTCCCTCTCCACAGACTGGAGACACTTTGCATAGTGCAGAAGGAAATTCCCATTTTAGTTGCTGATGGGCAGTTGTTGGGAAACCAATGAGTTCCTATGCAGCCACAGACTGCAGGGCTCATACGTGACATTGGTCACAGCCAGGGCTCTCTGAAGACATACTTTGGGAATAAGCATACGTAAATGAGGCCTTTTCAAAAGAACAGAAGGGTCTGTGAGAAATTAATTCAGGATGATTCCATCCCTGTCATATCTATGTAAGAGACCTCTGCGGAAGGAAGCTGTCAGGACACCAAGAGAAAACTGGAGTCACACAGATCTCTTCCCCTCCATAAACCCCTGGAAAGCCCTGTAGGCCTCTCCCACCCCTTTGCAAGTCACTTCCATCACCAGTACCAAAACTGGAGATGAGCTCCTGATGGGATAACAGCAAGATGACAAATGGCAGGCCCAGCCACCTTCAATACTGAAGAGCATCAGCTGCCTTGCCTGGGTGTCCTGGACACAGACGCAAAAAACACTCTGAATGAAGAACAAAGCCTTCTGTTCCTGCAGGGAGCACACTCAGGAAGACAGCTTTTGTGCTCCATTCCAGATTTTGTAATTAAGGCTGGAATAGTCCACAAAGTGACATGTAACATATTAAACACCTTCTGCATCTTAGGAAGTGGAAACTAGGTGCTGCAAATGCAGACTCGTATGGTCCAGCTGCCTCAGGCCATATGGTCACTCTGCTCCTTGCTGTGCCACTGTACTTTGGGAAATGCAGCAGGATGGCAGTCAGGATGGCAGCGTGGGCAGGGCACAGCAGCACATGTGAGAGTGAAAACGATGCTGGTCAGAGAGATTGCTGCTCAGTGTGCTTCCTCTGTTAGCCTTTGTGGACTTGGTTCAGCTACTCAATTTGTGATATGTAAAGCAGCCAAAATAACTCTATGCAGAATACACAGCTGAGAGCAGATGAAAATAGAGCTAATAATACAGTCATTAGGAAGAGAGCCAAAGCACAAATTGCAGTGTGGAGTGTGAAAGAAGAAGTCAAAGATGGGAAATGACTGCATCCTGTCCTGCGCAGGGGACATAAATACAGCCCCAAATAGCAGTTGTCTGTAGCAAAGGGGCAGCAAGAGGCTATGTGGCCAGACACAGGACATCATCCCAGCAGGATCACACTCAAGTACTGGGCAAGCTGTTCACAGCACAGCTTGATGGGAAATAGCTAAGGTACAGCAGCAGGCAGGGCAGAAGCATCTCACACCATACATTTGTACCACTTGGGAGGGCGGGAGCATCACTTCTCTCTACAGCTGTGCAAGGCACGTCTACAAGGGGTTCATTTGCTGTCAGGAGTTAGTAGCTATCTTCTCATCTTTCAGTTCCTGAACATCTTCAAGTTCTGTCCCTCACTGATGTGCCCAAATTTACCCATGAAGCCTGTGAGAGCTGGACCTGCACTGCCAGCTCTGGCCCAAAGGGTAAGCTGAGCACACGTCCAGCCTCAGCAAAACACACGCACCCAGACACACCCAGGAGATTGCCCAGGGTGATTAAATGGACTTTGCAGGCGTCACAGGCCATGCAGGCCTGGTCCATCTCTGGCAGAGGGCTGGAAGTGGCTAGTGAGTTGACTCAAGGCAGACAGATTTCCCTTTCTGTTCCTTGCACAATGCAAAGCAGGAGACACCTATGCTGAACCATTTCATGTCCCAGCCTTCGGGCTGCCTCACTCTGGACCTGCTGCAATCCAATCTGCTCTCCCTAATGCTTCTAATATAATTTTTATAACAGCCCAGGTTGAATCAAAAGGCTGTTTGCACTGACAGATGTCGCAAGCTATATCTCTCGTTTCTGTTTTATTGTTTGGTAGCTTCTGGCAAAGAGGAAAGAGGATCTGGTAATGAAAAGCTCCTTCTCTGCTTTAAAAGCACAGAAACATTTTGCTGTGCTGCCTATTATTCACAGGGAAGGACTCGAGTGGTTGCCAGTTGGTTATCAATGTGTGATGGAAGGGCAGGGTGTGTACTCATGGTGGATAAGGCACGTTTCTGATTTAGTTAGGAGCTGCAAATGCATTGCAACTTCCACACTTGTGGCTTTGGAGACATGCATATGGGCAAACTCAGCTGCAACACTGTGGACAGGGGTCCTTATTCTGTAGCAGGGGTGTAAAGTCATTTCTCTGTAACTAAAGATAATGAGTTCTGTGGGAATATAAACAGGCATGGAGCTGTTTTGCAGATGAGGCATCTCTATGCTACTTTGCTACGGCAGGGCACCGGTGAAAATTCTGCGGGGAACAATCATCTCTTGGCAGATGGCTGGACCAGGAGACCTGCTTGACATTTTCCATGTCTAGTTTTCACGATTTATGCAACATCACCCCTTGGAAAAGCAATTCTGAGAGGACATTATGATTCTATGATCAGCCACTGTACTTGAAAGAAGGAAAGAAAAGGATTAACTATGTGTGTCCATAATGTTTGGAGGTAACCATCTTCAACTCAGGTTCTGTTTCAGCTGTTGAACTTTTTTGGCTAGAACCACATGGAGGTTTCGGCTAAATGGCAGATGAAGCCACTTTCCATGGGAGTAATAGTGACTTGTCGGCAGAGATGGGAAAACCTGAAGAGAAAGCAGAGGGGAGATGAAGGTGATCAGGCAACCCACAACCTGCAGCGTGCAAGAGCTAAGCTCAGCCTCTGGAAAGGACCAGACTGAGGAGGTATTCATTGTCTTCTGATACTAGCCACTAGGTTAGTTACTAGCTCTTTGCAGGGAAGAAGGAAACTTCCTGTTTACCAAAATCCCTGTTTTCTACTCAGTCATAGCATGAGAAAGATGTTGAAATATCAAAAACTGTTGAAAGGAAAATAGTTTTCCTCCAAGCTCTATTCAAGTACCTTGGGATAGGGGTTGGGATAGGAGGTGGGCAGGTAATGACTTCTGATTTTCCTCAGAAAGAGAAGTGTGAATCAAGGGGGAAAATAAAATCCAAGGAGAGCAAAAGGCTTCAGGACGCATTTTTGGCTCAGTACAACTCAGTTTAATGTTGCCACACTGGGAGAGCTTTGCACTGCTCTGTTATGAGCCCTCTCTCCACGTGGCAGAGCTAAGGGGCACAGCTCCTGTCCAAGGGCAGTGTTCTCCAGAAATAGATTGAAAATATCATGTTCATAAGGACATCAAAGACTAGAAATAAATACATTTCAGATAAAGAAAATGTCATTGGGCCAAACTGTGAGGATACGAAAATGTATAGAGCAAAGAGCCTGTGATGAGAAATTGCTGGAGAGAGATGATTCTGACATTAACAATTGGTTTTAAATGAACCTAGCAATTCATTTAAGCCCACAGTCTAAACATAAGATGACAATCAAGTCAGTAAAGGCAGAAAAGCCATGAAAAAGGAAAGTCAATGCCAACTTCATTTATGTTTACAGCTGCACTCCCACCCTTGATCTTCCTATATAAAGTGTGGAGGAAAAGCTTTGAGCTTTCCATGTGCAGAGTTCAGATACCTGTCTAGTTGTTTGGTTCGGTTTCTCTTTGATATATGTCCATGGCTATGATACAGCATACACTGGTAACTCCTACATCACATCACTGCTCCTTCCTGTGAAGGAACTGTGCTGCTTGCTCTAAACACAGTTTTCTTTAAGGTGAACATGACCCCAGAGCTGGACACCCTCATCTTAGGAAGATTTCATCTAAAACCACATTAAAAAAAAAACAAAAAAACAAAAACAAAAACAAAACAAAACAACAAAAGTGTCCTGAACACAGAGCAAAGAGCAATTTCCTTGCCACTTTCCTATTTCAGCAGTGAACTTAAACCATGGGGAGGGAAGCCTACAAATCTCAGCATTTCATTGTCTGGAGGAATACCCAAGGCACACGCATTTCGGTGTGAACAGCTCCAGCCCTCTGCTGGAAAAGAGCACTCAGCTTATTCTTGCTGCTCTCTGACACAGCTGGATGGGACAATTTACATTGCCTGGAAACCAGGAAACAGAGCTTCTGTTCAACTGATTTTGTTCAACTATTACTTTTAAAAAGCCCCAGCCTCAACAGGCCTCGAGAGGTCTCTCCTACTCCTTTAATTTCTTAATACTATAAAAGCAAACAGAAGTAAAACAGGGCAGGAGGTTCATGCAGTTAAGCTCTAGATTGAGTTCATCCAACTTAATGCTTTTTAATCACTCTTTGAACAAAAGATTTAGTCTTCATAATTCTCCTTTTGCTCAATCTTCTGTTCCTTTATGAAATCTACTATTTATTTTGTTTCTCTGGTTCCCATCCTCTGGATGAGTTTACAGGAGGGAAAAAATGGCTAATATCACAGTGAAAATTGCTTTCAAGAAAAAAAAAACATTACAGTGCCAGCTTTTCTTTTATGGCTCTTCATTGGAAAGGTGCATCAGAAACCCTCTCAAGAAGCCCCTTCTCAGTGGGTAATCGTCTGAGCTGCTAGCATACCCATCTGACCTGCTGACCAAACCTTATTGTCTATCTGCAGGTGCAAGAATGCAATCACACCTGTTGATTTCAAGACTAATGCAGCTTGCTCTGGAAGACTGAGACTGGTTTTAATGTTAGAGACATTTACAAATAAATTCCTACCAGAGGCTCTGTTTCTTGGCAGTGTCTACCAACATTTCACAGCTCTCCCTTACCACACACATTTTTGCCTGCGCATACTTGAGCTTGGCTGTGATGACAATTGCCAAATCCAACCACAGTGCAGTGGGCTGGGATGCCCCACACATCATGCCTCTTGAGGGCACCAAGATCCACTGCAGAAGCCCTTGACTGATGTGGATGTCTGGCTTTCATCAGCCCGGCCCTTGATGCTCCATGAGACAGGGCAGAACAAGTCTACCCAGACAAACAAGTCATCCCTTTCTATCCATAAATTTACCTCTGATTCACTGGGCCTTCAGGGGCTGTTTAGGAGCAAGTAGAATCATAGAATCATAGAATGGTTTAGGTTGGAAGGGACCTCAAGGATCATCCAGCTCCAACCCCCCGCCATAGGCAGGGACACCTCCCACTAGAGCAGGCTGCTCAAGGCCTCATCCAGCCTGGCTTTAAACGCCTCCAGGGAGGAAGCATCCACAACCTCCCTGGGCAACCTGTTCCAGTGTCTCACCACCCTCACTGTAAAGAACTTCCTCCTAACATCCAGTCGGAATCTCCCCTCTTCCAGCTTAAACCCATTCCCCCTCATCCTGACATTACCAGACCGTGTAAAGAGTCCCTCCCCAGCTTTCCTGTAGGCTCCCTTCAGATACTGGAAAGCCACTATAAGGTCTCCTCGAAGCCTTCTCTTCTCCAGGCTGAAGAGCCCCAACTCTCTCAGCCTGTCCTCATAGCAGAGGTGCTCCAGCCCTCTGATCATCTTCGTGGCTCTCCTCTGGACCCGCTCCAGCAGTTCCATGTCCTTCTTGTGTTGGGGGCTCCAGAACTGCACACAGTACTCCAGGTGGGGTCTGACGAGAGCAGAGTAAAGGGGGAGAATCACCTCCCTTGCCCTGCTGGCCACACTGCTCTTGATGCAGCCCAGCACTCGGTTGGCTGTCTGGGCTGCATGTGCACACTGCCGGCTCATGTTGAGCTTTTTGTCAACCCAGACCCCCAGGTCCTTTTCCTCAGGGCTGCTCTCCAGCCATTCATCACCCAGCCTGTATCTGTGCCTGGGATTGCACTGACCCAGGTGCAGAACCTTACACTTGGCCTTGTTAAACATCATGAGTAATTCAACTTGAGTATTTTAGCTGCAAAGAAATACTCTGATGTGGGCAGCAGTGTGGTAGGCAGGAGAGCCAGACCTGCGCATCACTGTTTCCCGTCACCCAAATCCTCCTCTGGATTTCAGCTGGAGTGTTTTAAACAGAATTCTCTAGACCTTTTTTGCAAAGGCCAGAGCTGCCTGCACTCACACCTTCCCTCATATTCACAGTATCCATCTCAGGTAAGCTGCAGACCTTGCTACATGAGAACACTTGCAAAATAAAATGTTAAATGTTTTTGATCCTTCTCACAGCCTGTACAGCTAAAAATATATCTCATGACCCATTAGTTCTTCATTTAAAATAAATGAATTGAATGTCACTTTTAAGATATTATAAGAATAAATATGTAAACATATTTATTCTCTGAGTTGATTGTAAATAAATACAAGTGCAGATTAATCTAAAGTACTCTCTTTTACTCAGTTTCAATGAAGCTCCCTAAGAAAGTTTATTGCTATGTTTCCTACTGTTCCCTAAGGTCAGACAGGTGTGAGCAGCATATGTAACATGGAAAGTATACGCAAAATTCTCTTGCCATCATTTTTCTTTACAAGAAACAAAGACTGTGTCCTTAAACCATGTGCAGAAGAGCATACTCCTAGCTTTAAACTATACTTGGACCCTTTTGGAACACTGGAACATGATTTCCTCTGAAGAGCAGACATAGAGCCCCGGGCACTTTATGTGTTCAAAAATTAAACTTACAACTGGCATACATCTGGCAGTGATCCTGTACACTAAATTCATTTGGCTGGCCAGATGGTCTGAGACTTGCAGCTTTATAATCTCACACACAAAGCACTTTAGGCTGGAAAAAAAAAACAATAAATACAACATAATACAGCATCACGACAAAAGGTCTCTTTTATTGGTTTTGGAGCTATAGGTACGGGAAAATATGAGCAAAGCAAGAATAGTTTTCACAGTTTGCTTGCTGAAATGTGCCATCTTCTGTGACTACAGCATCAATTCCTTCCTTTCTTATACCTAAGTAATCCTCAGCAAAGGATGAGTGATTCTTTAGGTATAACATCAAATGCTGGAGGCAGAGGATAGCAGAGTCTGCCATGACTCTGCTCTGATGGAGAAGAACAGGACTGGGATATCTTAATACCTATTATTCCTGCACTCTTTGGGACAAATATCCCACATTGTCTTTCTGCATTAAAAACAGAAGCAGCTTTTAAAAATGAGATCTTCGGTTGGTATCTTTAAGCAGCCAAGGGCTAGAACAAACACCTCACTTGCTTTGCTCCATGTGCACTTTCCCTAGATACCTTTCCATATGTTGCTAGCGAAAGCCCTTCCTCCCATTGCCTTCAGCAGAAGCCGCAGTCCATTTTCTACACTCTACTGACTCCTGCACCTTTAGGTGCTTTTTTCTTTTTTCTTTTCTTGTGAGCCACAGTCCACTAAAATCACAGGAAAAACTCCTACTGAAATCTGGCTTTGTGAGAAGCTGTCTGCACAGTTACCATGACATCAACATAACGTTCACCTGCCCAACACTGCGGCTAAATGAGTGCCATCAGGAGGGGAGCAGCCACCGGGGGTTTGTGCTCAGTCCTTTGAGGATTCTCCAGTGAAAGCAGAAATATCAGAGAGCTGTGTGAATGAAGCAGAAATGTCATTCCTGCTCTTGCATTAAGGCCATGTGTTACCATCGACTCATCCCTCACCACAGCTACCTTTTTCTTAACCTCTCTTTGGAAAGGCTAATGAAGCATCTTTGGCTTAGAATCCCGTTATTCACCATGCAGCTAACTCAGTGAGAACACTGGGGCTTAGGACAAACATGACTCCACTCACTGGCTCATTTCATCTTTACAGTGATGCCTCTTTTGCTGGCAGCTTCAAAGACATCTTGGTGGATAAACTGTATGACCTACTAAAAGGAGTACAAAGAGAATCCCCTTCTCGATTAATTCTTGTGCTCTAAATTCATACTCAGATTTGTTTCTGAACAGCTTTCATTTCTGTTAATCAGCTACAGCAGTTTTAGTTCCCCTGAGTTGTTGCTTGGTTGCAGATCTTCTCTTGTACTCTACCTTTCCCAATCATACTAGGAAATGTTGCTACTAAAAGGTAGAAGCTTGGACCTCAGCTGAACTGAGCCGATACCTCTATCAAAGGTAATTCTTTCATGTTCACTGAAGCAAATTTATGTCACCCAGGGTTCCTGTTCCTAATGTTACAGACATAGCACATATGTATCCTCACTGACTAAAGACTTGGTCCAAATTCTACTTCATACACTTAAATTCTGTAAATACAACTAGTCAGGTGAAGCAGTGTGCTATACTTTCACAGCAAGGATTCTACACTAAATTTGTACTTCAGGGAAAGATGTGAAGTATGAGAGGTATCCGCAAGGAAAACAAGCATTGTCATCACTGTCTTGCGGACAAGAAGAAAAAGGCTGGGAGAAGTTTCACAAGGTCATGAGAAGAGCGGCAAGTGAAGCTTGGAGAAGATGTTAGTGATCTTCACCTGTTTGCTCTCTTCTGAAGGCACTGGGCTGCACTGATGTTTTCAACAGGTGAAAAGAAAGATGCATGGTTCAGAGCCAAGTTCTGTGGATTTGTTAACAAAATCCCAAGTGTATAATAGTGGGATTAGCAGGTGGTTTAGCAACTACATGGGCTGATTACCTAGAGAATCTGACGCTTGTAGATGAAGATTTGAGCTGAGAAGCAAAACCGTTAAATAAACTCTTTCCCTCCTCCTTAGTGCTCCCAGTAACCCCCATGTATCACCTGCTGAAATGTCTTCGGCTGAACCAGTAGACACACAACACACCTGGAAGCAGAAGACTTTCATTTGGTTGCCCAACAACTAATCCATGAGTTTAACTTTAGCCAGGCAAGTTTGACATCCCTGGCCACTGCCTTTGATGCTATCAGTATTCTGGAGAGACTATTAACAATTTCATGCCAGATCAATTTTGCCATATTGAAGTGATTTGTCTGAAATCCAGGAAAAGGTCTTTCTTAATAATGCAGCTCTCAGACTCATCAGTGCTGATGGGAAGGTAGCGTGTGGTGGCAGAGGTGCCCTCAATTTGCTCTGAAGAAATTCAGAAAGATTTGACTGAGGTCTAAAGCATTTTAACATACATACTTTCTTTAAACTTCTCTTGCTCATTTTAACACTGAGCAATTTTTAGTTCAAGGCAATTGTAACATTTAAAAATCAAAGTTTTATCTAAAGAAGAGGGTTTTTATCTTGAACTACAATCTTCCAGGTAGATCTCTCAGATATACCTGGGAAAATGCACTGTCAAAACATACACTGGCGAAGTAGTCTTGAGCCTCTTGATGTTAGTCAGGCAATGCAATTTCTGGCAGAGCAATGGCAGTGTCCCAGTGAGCAAGAGCTAAGGTGTCACTTATTGGTGCCCTCTGTGCAGTACGTATCAGCTCCTCCCAAAATGCTCTAAATCTTCACCGCATACGTGCAGCCACACAAATGTGATGACCATGACTTTTACATCTGTAAAGTGGCACGGGTCATATCAGCTGACTTTAGAGAAGTTATTTACATTGCACTCATGGCTGCAAAAAGAAATAAGCAATACAATGTTCCTCCTGCCTTTGCGGAGCAGGTGAGGCAGGGTCAGAGCTAAATACTGACAACCCAGAATGTTAAAAAGCATAAAGATTTTGTTGCTGCATATAGTTAGCAGCAATCAGTTTTCTGTAGATATCAGGTATTTCTGTTAGCAAAGGAACTGTCAGGGATGCTAAATAGCTTGAAATGGGCAACAATCATCAGCAGAGCTGCCAGCTCATTTCAGTGAGTGTTGGAGTGAATTTATAGAGCACAGAGTTGTCTGAGGTCCATCTAAAACAGTGCCACCCAATTTCACAAAAGCTAACCATAAAAGAAAGGGAAAATAAACATTTCTGCCTCTTTGCATTATTCCTCCCCATTAAGAAGCTTACAATCTACTCGTCTAGCTTTATAGGTCTTGGATAGGGCCTCGGCACCAGCTGATGGCTTTGGGTCCGTCAGTACAACAGCCAGCTGCCCTAAATGCCTGGGGTCTGGCTCTGGCAGCCCAGCCTGGCAGAGAGGCGACCATCTGGCACTGCCATCTCACTGAATACCAGTCCCGCAAAACTAGCCAACAACCCCACGGTGTGCTATGGGGCTGGGCTGCCAGTAGCACTGCCAGGCTAAGGCAGCACCTCCTTCCCCAGGAGCTGCTTTTGGAGTGACAAAATCACATTAAAGAACATAAAAATTCACCCTCAGAGCCTTTAACATGATGCAAGTATCTTCTGGTAGTGCAGGTGTATGTTACAGAAATAGATCTCATACATGGGAAAAAAATGTATTTGTTCCCTGACCTTAGACTACACAGGATGGTGAAGGGGAGTAGAGATAATGTCCTAGAAACAAAGAGCAATTTTCCTTGCTCTAGGTAAATATACAGATATGCATGAGCAGCTTTCCCAGATCTGGCACATTGATTCAATCTTTCCCACCATGTGAACAAATGTTTCTTTGCTCCAAGTTCAAGACAGGCTTTTCCAAAATCCAGCCAGATGGTCACCAGACAAAGGGAGGAGCCTCAGATTTCTCTAAACAGATTTTTAAACCAAAGAATTTATTTTCTACAGCATTCTGCACTGACGCCTTTTCTGCTGTTGCTCACGTTGATGGAATAAGCTGCTTTTGTTGATTAAAGCTCTTGAATCCCATAGGCAGTTTAAATCCTATCAAAAGGTTCATCTTTTCAGATGCTCTTTTTAAGTTCTTTATGGTTTCTGAGTTCCCCTAACTATTTCAATCCCCATGGCTAAGCCCTTCATGCTGTCCTTATGTAGTTGCCGGAAATGACTACAGCAGGGTGTGCAGTACATGTTCAAAGGAGTTTCTGTGTTATTGTTACAGGTGTCACTCACCATGCCCCAGAACTGCCCTCTTGAAGTACTGCACGTAGACAAAGAACACTCAGCTAACATTCCTGAGCTTATTTCTTAAATTAAACAAACAAACAAACAAACAAAAATCATTCCAAACTCCAATCCTCAAAACTCACTTTACTCTGTTTTTAAAACACTGCATATCTTTTCAGAACCCGTGCTCTTGCCTTCTGTTTCAGAAACAATCACTTTCGTGGGTGCTGCTGACACTCCCTTTGCTGCAGGCTTGCTTGTCACAGTGATTATTCACCACTTTCATCCAGAAGCAAAACATAGCCAGTGAGATCTACTATTTGGTGCATGAATGGATCATAGAATCATAGAATTGTTTTGGTTGGAAAAGGCCTCTAAGATTATTGAGTCCAATTGTCAGCCTAACACCACCATGGCCATTAAAGCACATTCCTAAGTGCCATGTCCACAGGTTTCTTGAACACCTCCAGGGATGGTGACTCCACCACCTCCCTGGGCAGCCTGTTCCAGTTCCTCTAGCAGAGTAAAATCTTCATCTGTGATTAGCCCAAACAAGTTGTTTAAAGCAGGCCATCACACTTGGTACTCCACTTCACACATGGCTTGAATTGTCTAGGATGAAAGCTGACAGATTCCTGTCGGGAGTGAGCTGGATGCAGAACTCACCTACTCAGCATGACCTCATGCAGGATCTGGCTACCATCAAGGTAACTAAAGAATATGAAACACTCACCTACAAATTTCTGCTCTGTCGGTGTGCATGACTTGGGGAAGCACAAAATGTCTTCCTCTGCCTCAATGAAATGGGGGAAAAGATGCTCCCCCACCTCTTGTAGTCCTGAGGATAAGTTCCTAAAAGTTGCTGAGGTGCTCATGTGCTACAGTGATGGAGGCAACATAAGAAGCTTATGCATCACTTGCATAAGACCGATAGTCTTCCTGTAAAGTTAGGATTAAACCTTACTGGCATTATGCATTTCTTGTAGTGTTCACAGTAAGCAAATCAGCATTATTTTCATCTGCCCTTTTCCTGCCTGTGTCCTTCAAAAGTTATGGCAAGGCTGATGAGATAGAAGACTGTACACCTCAGGGCAGCGCAAAGGGAAACAAAACCTCTCACCAGGGAAGCCTGGGAAAGCAACACATTCTGTTGACTGTGTTATCACAGTATCACAGTATCACCAAGGTTGGAAGAGACCTCACAGATCATCAAGTCCAACCTGTTACCACAGAGCTCAAGGCTAGACCATGGCACCAAGTGCCACATCCAACCTTGCCTTGAACAGCTCCAGGGACGGCGACTCCACCACCTCCCTGGGCAGCCCATTCCAGTGTTCAATGACTCTCTCAGTGAAGAATTTTCTCCTCACCTCGAGCCTAAACTTCCCCCCACCAACCAAACACAGTATCAAGCCTGAAGATTTTGCAAAGTGTGTCATGAACCATCATGAGAAAATGTCTTTGGAGCTTGGGTGAATGACACCTCCTCACCAGCATGTCCAGGCCAAGGGCACAGGTAATGTCCAAGTATTGGCATGTGCTAGTTTTCAGAACACTGTTATTTTACAGTCTCTGGGAAACTGGCTGGGAAATTGTCGGTGACATTGATCTCTTTGAGAAGAGTAACACAGAAAACTTCCTGCAGGTCAGGAGAGACAATCCTACGGAATGACAACTTCTGCCTACCAGAGTGATGCCCACATCTGTCACAGACACAGTAAAGGACCTGTACAGACACAGGAAAGGGGACAGGCAACTACTGGCTTCCTATAAACCCAGCTGCAGCAAAACCTGGAGCAAGCTGTCTCTTCCAGAGAAAGGGAAGGGAAGATTGGTGATAACATACCAGCACAATCTCTGAAGAGGCAGAAATGAACTGTGGTGTCTCAAACTGCTGCCTTCTAAAAACTCCCATATATGTTTACCCTCCCTTAAACTCTGTTTATTTGGCACCTAATATCTTGCTAAACCTTCTCCCTGAATACAAATTTCCCGTTCCTGGGGAAAATCCAGGTTGTCAGCTACATGGCAGTTTCTTGGTTCCTCTGCTTGTATGAAGGTTTCTGAATTGACTCCTTTTGGCTCCTTTTGGACACTATATTCAGGAATATGATCAGTGTAATAAATTCCTATTTATCATATTTGGGGCTATAGAATGTGTTAGATTATTTTTTATCTTGTATTCTCAGCAAGCTTTAGCATCATTCAGGTGTCAGAGAAAAACATTACCAGCAGCAAGCACCCTGACAAAACTTTTCAGAGCAGTGCTTGCCCCAGCTTACCTGCAGCAGGTTCAAAGGGTGTAGTGAAAGGACAACTGAAGAGTTACTTGTTCTTTCTGACAGGTGTCATGGCTCGTTTTGGGACGTGAGGAAGGAACTGTTCTTCAAAGTATGTGTGGTGGAAAATCACTTTTGGCATAAAGCCAAGCAAGAGCAAGGGACTCAGGAACACTTTGAACAACTTCTGGAACAATGGTGACTGGACACTGGAGTGCTTTCAAAACTGAACCAAGCTGGTGAGAACAGGGGGGATGGCTCAGCTTGCTTCTAGGATGATATTCATCTGAATACAGCGTGGTTGTGAGGTAGTCCAAGGTCTGACACTGAACATTGCCAGATGACCAAGTACTGGCATGCTTTGGCTTTCAGATCCCACTCAGAAAATGACAGCATTACTGACTTACTCAATAAGCATCACAAGAAGAATAAACAGGAATTGGCACCTGACACTATAAGGCTTCTTGTAAGTTCCTCTTGCTCTGCTCATTCAGCGCATACAAAACACATCAGTGCCTGTGGAAATGTCAATCTCTGACAGAGGCTCTTGTGTCAACTTCTTTTCTGTTAAAGAGGTTCAGCTTAGGTTTCCCAAACCAATTGGTTGGCAACCAAGGTGCTAAAATTTTGTATTCCCTACTAGAATACCTGGGCATAAGAGAAATGTCCGTTTAAAGATGTGTTCCCATCTAGGTGTGGATAGGCTTGCGTGTCTGGAAATGTTATCAAGGTTAATTAGAAAAATTATCTCATCAGAATAAAAAAAGTCATCAGGTGAGTGGAATCTCTCTGCCTGAGACAGCACTAATCTTCCCTAGCTCACTTTCAAGTGCAACTGTGATCCATCAAAGTCATTCCCCAGTGCAGTCCCTTGAGGACATGAGAAGTTCGGCAGTGGCAGTACTGGTGGTGCACCTGCAGTGCTAGCAGGAACCAGCCTTGCAGCTGCGTCCTCCTGTGCACTGCAGCAAGAGCCAGCCAAAGCCAAAGGGAAGGCTGACAAGCCCACACCCTTCAGCACTGCTGGCCTTACTTCCAGAAGATACTCAGGTGTTATTTCTCTGTGTGCTTTGTCAGCACCTCCTCTGGATTGAGTAGAAACCATGACCATTGTTGGTCTCCTTTCTCGTTTGACCATTCCCATTCGATATTTGCCTGCATGCTTTTAAAACAGAATATTTTTCTTCTAATAGAATAAGAAGCATGGATAGGCAAAGTAGTGAGAGCTGTCTCTGTCAGATGGGTGTCAAAAGCAAAGCCAATGGTACCACTGCTTCTCTGCTTCTTGGATTGCACTCCACTAGGGATATTTGGCTTCTCTTCCAAGCGGGCAGTTATCACCATGGATACCTTGCTGGTTCTTCAGGCTACTGATTTTGAAACGTTCATTGTCTCCTTCAGTATGGTACTTTTGGATCAAAAAGTCTCACAGAGCATGATTCACTGCTCACCTGTCATGCAAACAGGGTACTGTTTGGAATGGGCTGCGGCAGAAGGCAGATATTTCTGGTTTCAGCTATAATGGTATTTCTCATATTCTGCTCTGGCAGGATTTTGCTGTGTCTCTAGTTCCCAGTCTTCTCTATCATCATTCACAGGACTTATCCAGTTGACTTCAGTTTCAGGAGAGCAAGATTTAGCCTGAGGTGTCTTCTCCAAGAAAAACAAACCATAAATTGTTCACTATTCTGCTTGTACCTTTGCTTTCTTGAGAGTCACACCATTCATCGGACACAGCCCTTTGCCCTATCTCTCTGCTCAGGTGCTGCTCCTCACAGATGGTGGAGGTGGGAGCTCTGAAGTGCCAGCGTGAGATCATGAAGGAGCAAAACTGTCAGCACTGAGATCTACTTTTACGTTTTGCCACAGACTGTCACCATAAATAAAACGGAAAATCACTGCCACAGTTCTCTTGTTTTCTCCTTTTATCAGTCGCTGTCCTTTCTGCTGCAGCAGCACAAAACAAGCCAGAGAGAGAACAAATTAAATTACTCTCTGGTGCATGGAAATAAAACGCTGCTTAGCACAGAATTCCCACTGGAACTACCAGGCTGCAACAGGGAGAACAGTCTCGTAATACAGCTGCTGCGGTGTGCAAAAGTATTAAGCAGTTGTTACCCCTCCTGGGTAAGTACCAGGAGTGGGAAGGCACAATGATTGCCCACTCCTCCAGGTACTGCTCCCTTTCCAAGGTGTCAGGGAGCCACTGTTCCATGCTGGAAATTCCTAATGGAGTCATTAGGAAGTTCCCACAGTCAGGAAGAACTGCAGCCATCAACCCCTTAATCACAGTTGTCCTCACACCATCACTCCTAGGGGTTCAAAGAACTGCGTGGGACCAGTGCTAATACTTTCAGTATTCTTTCTCTGCCCATGAAGGGAACATAATTTCACCCAGCGTAGGAGCAGGAGTTGGTAGATACAGCTTTTCCTAATGAGAAGTAACCTCGCTCCATTGCTAAATTCTTTCATCTCAGTATCTCAAGTGAGCTTGCACATATTAATTGATTTCCAATCTCAAGTATCAGTGTAATGGTTTCTCCTCAGCATGCACGTGGTCCTAGCAAAGTTACAGACAATTTCCTGCAGGTATGGAAAGAAAGGACCTGAAGCTTTCAGAAGAGGTTCAAGCACTGGATTTCTGCATGCTGGACCACTACTTGTTTCCATCTTCGGCACTACTACCTCTAAAGTACTCTGGAAAGCAGGTCCTTTGTAGATTAAATATTGGCACTCTGTATTTATGGACCACAATTCTGCAGCAGAGCCTTCAACGTTAGGATAGGCTGTTTCTTGACTTGAGATCTTATTCACATATAAACCTGAGCATGAAGATGTGTATAAATTAGCCAAGAAATACAGTCCACTGCATTAATATGTCAATAAGCCTGAATAACTTTTTTAAAGACACTTTTTGTGACTACTTCTCACTGTTCAGGTCACTGTCCAGAGAGAACACACAGTCTGGAACGCATCAAAGACAGAGCAGCATTGCGAGTGCGAGGGCAGGCTGCTGCATACACTCTCCAGCAGCAGCCCAGAAAGAGTTTAATTTCCAGTTCACCTTGCATGTAACACAGGTTGACTCCTTAGATGTATTTTTTAAATCCAACTTCGTTTTCCATATAATTCACAATTTGAGACCGTCTCTGTTGGAAGGCATTTATTTTGTTCTGTGTTCCTAATGAGCAGTTAACGAGATGCCAATCAATCACACAAACAGGAAGAAAGATATCCAGACGCCTGCATGACCTGGAGCTAAGGTTTGGGATGCTGTACAGTTTGGTGGCTCTTATTTGATTCTTTTATTTGTTGTTAATGTTTTCCTTGACTTTTGCTTACGCTGTTAACCATAAACAGATGCTCAAGACCTCCACTGCATTGTTGTCTAACTAGTCCTGAAAAGACACCATTCTGGCAGGACGTATTTCACGTTAGATGTGAGGAAATATACTTCATAGAACTCATAGAATCTCATCTCATAAAATCAGTCATGGTTGGAAGGGACCACAAGGATCATCTAGTGCCAACCCCCCTGCCACAGGCAGGGACACCCTACCCTAGATCAGGCTGGCCACAGTCTCATCCAGCCTGGCCTTAAACACCTCCAGGGATGGGGCCTCAACTACCTGTGTGTAATGGGTGCTGTTTCATCAGAAAACAGGCATGCTCCTACATGCACACACTGCCCATCTGGCTGGCACACATCTGCAAAGCAAGCTCATCTCAAAAACATGGTGCTTTCAGGGAATTTGTAATTCAAAAGGGATTGACATCATTTTGTTACACCATGCTGGGTGCTAGACCAATAGGTACAAGGTATTTGCAGTGCCCAGCTCCCAGCCAGACTCATCCTGGGTCATGGAGTTAATCTAGAACATATTTAATATGCATACATGTATTTCTTTATATACATGTGAAGAACACTGCTTGGCAGAAAATGAGGCTGGGCTCAAGAAAGATAACTCATACAGTGCTAGGGCTTCAGCTTATGTCATCACCAGAAAAAACACAAGCAATATGAAGGCTGTTCAATCCCAGCACTTTTTTCATCAGAGCCAGAGACTCAGGGCTTCCTATTAAACTATCCTGGAGAATTCAACAAAGACAACCAAATGATTTCCCTTGCAGAATTGCTTAGAAAGATAAATCTGAGTAATTGCACAGATTTAGGAGACTAGAAAGATCAGATAGTGTTGCCTGTGATGATGTGAACTCACAAGCAGAGACAGACAAGGTGGCAGTGCTGTTAGATTTCTGCTGAGGACACTTCCTAGGCTGCCAGGTTATCCAGATCAGCTGACCTGGACTGTGAAGGCAAAGGATTTCAGGAAGCTCTAGCTACTTGGATGTGTTTTGAGAGGAGGGGATCAGATCGATGGTGTGTAAGCCTGGGGAGAGCCTGTAGGGGAAACAGATTCTTGTGGGAGCCTCTCAGAGGAGGTCCCTCCAGTATTCTGAATCTCCTGTCGAAGGTGAATCGTTTCCAGTTGTAGGAATCCCATGCCGAAACAAGGAGGTGGCTGGGAGGGCACAGCATGCTGGGGCAGCAGCAGGGCTTGGGAGCAGGGCCGGTGGCCACATGGCTCTTGTACAGCTTCTCCCTGCAAAGCCATGTCCTGTGCCACTGGCCAGGGTAACTGTGCAGTCCTTGCATGTCCCTTTCTCTTCCACAGGGAATTTCTGCTCATTAAGTTGATTTTGCAGTCCTGTGTTTTCCTGAGTATATGCACTGGGTTTTGTTTCTTCTTTTTCTCTTTCTTTCTCTTTTTTTTTTTTTTTTTTTTTTTTTTTAATTTTATTTCTGGCAAAACTTGTCCAGTGACGATTTGAAAGGCTGTGAAGGCATCTGGGAAGTTTCTCTTGTGCTCTTACGATTTATGCTTGAAATTGCTTAATTGCTGTTTCCTCTACTTTTCATTTTCATTTTCAAGTGACTGTATCAATTCGGTGCCTATTACCCCAGTGACGAGGCAGCGTTTTGTGTGTGTGTTTCAACAAGACACTTGGAAATCTCTTTCCTACAAGGCTGCAGAAGGATCTGGTCTTTCATCCTGGTTCATTTCCTGCTCCTGTTGGCCATAAGGGATTGTCATGAACAGCACCACTGGTCACAATCCAGATTACATTTGGCCAATATCTGAATACTATTAGACATGCTCAAAGATTTCCTAAGTTTTCCAATCACGAATTGTTTATAATTTAAATGACTAATGAATGATAGAATTTTATCAGGGTTTTTTTGTGAGGAATTACAGCAGTTATGTAACAAAAATGTTGAGTTAAAAGTTACATAGATAGCAAAACACTAAGAACAAGGTAGGAAAGGAACATATTAGTGACATGAACAAGGAATAGCAGAAAAAAATAGAATAGGCATAAATCAACTTGCATTTATATTGAAATTGAAATACAACTTAATCTACAACATCAATGAGATGAATGACTGCATCCAGAATGTCTTTTGACTGTTGATGCAGTTCTTAACCTTTGGATAAGCTCCCCACCATTTGATGCAGCTCCTCAAGATAAAACAAGTCATATTTGTGCTGCAGTTCCATGAGTGCATGACTAGTGCAATATGAGGAGAACTCACAGATCTCTTTACTTAGCACTAAATAATTTTCCTACTGGAGACAAATTAATTTGTTTACTTCATTCCTTTTTTGTTGTCTTGAAAAATGAAGAATAAAATCTTGTTGAAGACTGCTCTTTACCATCTGTTTTTTTCCAAATGCTGCTCTATTGCATACGAGGTTTTGTTTCAGGAGGGTTTCAGTTACTACTTCTGCCTGTAAAAACTTAAGAGTTGGCTGAAAAGTCTTTGTTTTTGTTTGCTCTTTTATGTTGACAGGCACTTCGATGTAATGTCCACCAAACACAAGCTAAACTACACTGATGAGGTCGATTAAGTTATTCCTATTTGCAAATAGGAGTAGCACCAATAATTTATTTTTAAATGGATTTCTTGTACTGATTCTTTGGACTAGTAACATTTAAAACCAGGTTCTGATTAGAAGAAATGAAGCTTAAGAATGGAACGATGGCCAGTGTAGTGTGAGCTACCTGAAACCACATAGCATAAGTTCTAGAAGATGCTAGGCAGCAGGAAATGTTGAGGAGACTCCTTTTGGCTCCAAGTGCTAATGGAGCACTCACAGTGTAGGTCCCACCGAGAAATCTCCATGACATTGGAAAAGGAAATACTAATGATGCCTTCACAAATTCTCTTCCTTCCTGGCTCGAATGGAGGCATTTTGAGTTCCTGACACCTTACATTACTACTTGGTCACAGTACCTAATATGAGCTGCTGCTGCAGACACCACTAGTATCTCTACACCAGATCTGACATGTGCAGTGCACAACCAGCACAGTTTCAGCAAGGGTGTAAGGCTTCCTTCAGAGCTGCCACCCTTGTTGATTTTCAGAGAACTAAAAACATTCTGGTTTTACTAAGTACATAATCTACAATGCTTATCAATTTTGCTTAATTCCATTTAACCTCACTTTCAACAATAATCTGCACAATTCCTTTTTTCAGGACTTAATGCTCAGATCCACTGGGTAAAGTCACAGTGAGTTGGACCCAGAGGGCTCCAAACTCCTCCACATATAGGAGAGAATAGAATAGAATAGAATCAACTAGGTTGGAAAAGACCTCCAAGATCATCCAGTCCAACCTAGCACCCAGCCCTATCCAGTCAACCAGACCATGGCACTAAGTGCCTCATCCAGGCTTTTCCTGAACACCTCCAGGGACGGTGACTCCACCACCTCCCTGGGCAGCCCATTCCAATGCCAATCACTCTCTCTGTCAACAACTTCCCCCTAACATCCAGCCTAGACCTCCCCTGGCACAACTTGAGGCTGTGTCCCCTTGTTCTGTTGCTGGTTGCCTAAGAGACAAACCCCACCTGGCTACAACCTCCCTTCAGGTAGTTTTAGACAGCAATGAGGTCTGCCCTGAGCCTCCTCTTCTCCAGGCCAAACAATCCCAGCTCCCTCAGCCTCTCCTCATAGGGTTTGTGTTCCAGGCCCCTC